>CAKNWT010330993.1:0-11991 GCA_932066315.1 Andricus coriarius | reverse complement strand
GGTAACCAATCTGGTTGCTGACGCGACGCATAGAGCCAGACACATTTCGCCCTACTTCACGTAATTGCCACTCGAACTTTATATTAGATATCAGCGGATATCTTAATTTTTAGTTAAAACCAGATACTTAGCCCCTGTCTTATACCCGCGATACCCCTTCCAGGGTGCAGAACATTTTTTAAAGTGTCTTTTCAAAACCGTATTTCTGGGATATCAAAACCTAGTGCGAAATTTAAGTGCCCCACAGATTACGGCATTTTCTTGGAACCTCGCATAGACTTATCATCTGTCCGTTGGAAAGCTTAAAGGTTCCTCCGCACATCGTGAGGTGGATAGAGAGATTGATGCCGCTTTGGAAAACCAGATTTACTTTCTCAACTGGAAAACATCGTGCGACAACTAACACCGACACCTTTCAAAGAGGTGTCTTTCAGGGCGACACCATGAGTAACTCCTCTTTTACCTCACAGTCTTGCCACTATCTCTCGCACTTCGCCATTCCATAATCGAAGGACGAGCTCAGATCCCTTGATATCGGGTCACGAAGGGTTATGCATACATGAACAAAAGCATGCAGCTCAAGTCTTCTGTTCTGCGATCGTACATCTTACTCTGTCAAGGTGGTCGCGGAATACTGAATCTTGAATGTCTTAACAACAGGATTATTCTGGGTGCAGCACATATAGTCGCAAATGGACAAGACCCTCTTCCTCAAATGTTCAGGAAGCACGAAGAAGCGGACAAAGGAGCATTTCTGTACAAAAGCAGCGGAGGAGGTTACTGAAACATCGGGCCTTGACTTCAATATCAGGGGTGATCAAAATGCATAAATTCTTATCCATCTCGAATACTCACTCTTGAAGGCTCGGATTAAGCCAACACAGGTTCCGCGAAAAGTTCCTCGACAAGAGAATACACGGCATCTTCCACAGAAATGTGGAGGATCAGTCGATGTCGTATGAGCTATCGTTTGCTTGCGTGGGTGGGAAACCCTGATATTATGTCTTCCAGGTACCTTAATCATGGTTTATGGAATCTATTAAGTTTACATTAATCTTATATTTTCCCTGAAGGGCGCCAGACCGTTTACAAAAAGAAACTTTAAACGACCAAAACGTCCAGAATTCATGTTCTCTTTAAATTCCTATTATTCTACGTTTTAATTTAATTCAACTCTACTTTGATAATGACATACTACCCCCCATGGTAATCTGTGTTCCTTCCAACTAGCTCAACACAGAGAGGGCTATGGTTAGGAAAACCCTGAGCAAGAACAAAATATTACAACTGGGCCATGGAAATAAATAATACCGGAATCACGGGTAACAAAAAGAAATCCCGTAAAAAAATACGACTCCAATATCGTTCCCTACTTATATCTAATAACACATGAAAGATATGTACCATTTACATGTCAGTGGTCGATCGCGCTTCAGAACCGTATTCATAAGGTGTCAGCTACTCGCCCCAACGACTCAACGAACAACATCTTATATCGATTGTTGCCTCATCCTGTACTTAACAATTAAACTAATCTCCTAGATGATCTTTATTTTTAATCATGACAATGATTACCTCTTATCAACTTTAAGGCGACTTGATCTATATGACAGGTTGGAAACGTGTTATCATGACGTCCCATTTATGACACGAAAGGTCATACGAGGTTGACGCCATGTTGGACTATTTCATTTTTTGGCCCGAATCCCGGCCACATCTCAACACTAATTATGCTTACATCTATATTGCTTATTTCCTAGTGTGTGAAATGCCTTCGGAAATTGTATACTAACTTGGAGACGCGATATTAATAGTCTGTCTTACGTGTCAAACTGGCCAACATTAGCGTAAGAGACGCCGATACTTCTGACAAACTTTCTAAGTGATGTGATAATTTTCGAGTTAATCAGTATTAATAAAGTGCCTCCCAGGGTAAACCTTCACTTTGATTCAATGGCCGAACACAGAATGAACAGACGACGCGAACTACAGTTCTTGGGGCGTAAGCCATGGGTTGCGTACACGGAACCGCGACAAACCCTTAGCCAAGATGTGTAAAGGCGCATTCCTATGAGAGTGTCCTACAGTCACTCGCCATTTTATCTAGTTCCTTCGCTCGCCTAGTCTATAGTCTATGGTGAGTCACTACACTAACCTGCGCCGCGGGCGCGACGCAAACACCATTCTGGCACACGTACGATACGTAGTGCGCGCTCAAAATTACCGGCTGCTAGTGTTTCGCCAGTTCGTAGCATAACATCCGGTGGCAACTCTCCCAATCAACCACGTGTTAACTCTGTGTCCTCCTCCCTTCAAATTATTGTGAAATCGGGCTATAGTGCATATTACTGGTTCACGACTGCCGAGTCGTGATTGTATAAAAGTGTGGATGGTTTGGAATGGAGTCACGACTGCATAGCCGTGGTGTGGTCGTGTTGTGTAGTGTAGTTTGACAGCCGGCGAAGCCGGCTCGGAGAATGCGATGGCCGGGCCAGCCGGCCATGAGAGTGTCAAGTGAACAACATGAAATAAAAGTTCAAAGGCATTAGTGAATGTCTATTTTATATGTAAGACGACCCTCCAGTCTGGCGACGGTTCGGAGCAGCGGAGTTACAATCCCTAGGCTCTTAAGTCGATTCTGTGGTACTAGGTATTAATTTCCAATTGCTTTTACTTGAGTTTAAGTTACTGGCCGTGCATATTTCAAATTTGGAAGTGGTATAAAATACAACCTCACAACTGCCCACACTTCAGACGAGGCATCACCGGGCCGAGCATGTCCCTCACCCCGCCTTCCTGAGCCTTCTTCGATGTCCAGGCTGGTGATTCATCATTTAATCTTAATCTAGAAAAACTGGCAGTACACCATAATATCATTGGCTTACGTTTTTTCAAATGGTTCTGATAAGTTAATTGTTCGACTTACTCTACGACTAGGCATCCGGCTATTTAGCACCGGAATCCATTAAGATTATTTTGCGAGAAGTCGCTGGGACCAGTCCGCCCATTCCCGAACGGCTGTGGTGTAAACTGCACGCCTCAACCGAGAACACATGAAACAAAAGTTGAAAATTGTCAAAAAAACAAACTAACATATAGTGATGCCAATAAAATAAATAGCGAGAAGTATACTCTGTACTTTTCTTTTACTGATTTTACCAGTCAACACCTTAAGAAAAGATATCTAATAAAATAAATTATAATCGGGGGTTAACACTGCCCGATTCTAAAAACGACTGTAGTCACTCCCCCAACTTAGCTTTGGTGGAGTTTCGGGCACTGATTGTATTCATGGTCGAACGAACCACATTTCGCGCAGAGCTTAGCTGCTGTTTTACCTCAGTACTCGGGGGTGGGTGCCCTTCTAAAGGTTGGATCCTCTCTAAGCCTCCTCCGAACCCTCTCCATGAATGGGAGTGCTGCCGAGGGATGAAGCACTTCCAGCAGCGCCATTGCCTCTCCTAATTGAGCGGCAATAGGTTGGGTCGGAGGCGTCTGGGCCCTCGGCAGGTGTAGCACCCCCGAGTGCCGTGCTGCTCCCTAACTATGGCCTGCATCGTTGCGTTACGGCTGAGCAGGGATCTCCTCATCCAGTCGGAGTCTGAGCTGGTGTCCGACGCAACCCTAGCTGATGCCTCTACAGTGTGGATCACGCCCCGAGCTGACAATTCTTCCAGTTGGATGTGGCTTTCTGCTGGAAGGCCGCTTACGTACTCGCAGTACCGCGTTCACTGCTCATCTGCCCAAGGATCCAAGAGAGTGGCGTACTCCCTCACGCGATTGAGGAAGAGCCACCCTCTCTCCGTCTAGATGATCGCACGACCATCGTCCAGCCGCCAGCCAACCTTTTGGTCCTTGGATCCCTTGAATGGCTACATCTGAAAGTCAAGTCTCACTTATTCCATCTGCGCTAAAAATGTATTAATCTTATTGAAACTAGACTAACTACTGCGAATGGAGTCACTGAAATTGAAGCCTGTCAGCCCTTAAGACCTAATATAAGCTAATTTAAGTATCCTGTGAAAAGTAAGAACGGTTCCGAAGTCTCTTACGGCTAGGCCCCTCGTCGACCCACTGATCGGCCGGACGCTTAAGGTTGCGTTCCAGGGCCCAAACCATTTTGTTCTCCGTTTCCCCTGCTGCGGTCGGTTCGCTTTCCGCGTCCGAGTCATGGATCTCGAGAAGTTTGCGATCCAAAGCGGCCGCCTCCTCCGGCGTAAGTTCCTTCTCTTCAAATTGATCAGGGTCCACGTATTTGAATAATTTAAAAACGCGATATCTCCCCTTCAAACCTTTAAAAGTTCGAAGGCGTTAGTGGATGTCTATTTTATTTGTAAGATGACCCTCCAGTCTGGCGACGGTTCGGAGCAACGGAGTTGTTTATGGCGACAGGCCATCCCTCTCGAGGCTCCTGTCAAATGACAGCTCTCAAGTGGCTTCTGTGGTACCGGGTATTAATATTGTGACCACGTCACAATATATGTATATATATATATATATATATATATATATTTATATACCAGGTGTATAAGCTTAAATCCGCTGTTTTTTAGGCAAAAGAAAGTCTTTTTTTTTGCAGGAAATAAAATAAACTTTATTCAAAGTATTTTCCCTCGCTTGCTATACATTTTCCCCATCTCTCGGGCAATGTGTGTATACCACGCCAAAAAAAGTCTTCATCTTTTGTTGCAAACCACTCGTCAAGCCATTTTCCGACGTCTTCCTACGAATCGAATTGTTGTTCAGCGAGCGCGTGACCCATCGACGAAAACAGGTGGTAATCAGAAGGGGCCAGGTCTGGTGAATAAGCGGGATGAGGTAGCACCTCCCAGTTGACTGTTTTCAAGTAGTTTTGGACCATTTTTGACGTGTGCGATGGGGCGTTGTCGTGAAGAAAAATCAGCTCAAAATCAGTGCAATTCATGGGGTACCCATTTTCCCATTTTTTGGATCTTTCCCATGGCATGTAAACGCATGGAAATGGCCGGTTGAGTAACACCTAACTGTTCGGCAAGCATTTTTTGTGTTTGTGTATCGTCCTCATCCAAAAGAGCCTGTAATTCATGGTCCTCAACTTTTTTGGGCCGATTTTCACGCTTCTTGTCACTCAAGTCAAAATCACCGTCTTTGAACCAACGATACCAGTCTCTGCAAGTTGTTTCCGATAAAGCACTGTCACCACAGGCCTACACAAGCATTCGATGTGATTCGGCAGCCGATTTCTTCAAATTGAAGCAAAAAAGTAGAGCTTCCCGCAAATGCTCCTTTTCTGGCACAAAACTAGACATGATTACTCAAG
Source organism: Andricus coriarius (assembly GCA_932066315.1). Classification (NCBI taxonomy): domain Eukaryota; kingdom Metazoa; phylum Arthropoda; class Insecta; order Hymenoptera; family Cynipidae; genus Andricus; species Andricus coriarius. Next base: position 6,692 of record CAKNWT010330993.1, on the reverse strand, counting down.
GAAAAATTTATGTTGTATAAAAAAACTGACTATGTGCACTGATTTATGTAGACAGGTGTCGAGCTCGCACAAAAAAAACATGACGTTTCTATTGTAGCTAAATATGTTCACTACCGCCATCTCTGAGCAAACAGCGGATTTAAGGTTATACACCTGGTATATTTATAGTTGGGTTTCGGTTTCGATTCCTTTGGAATAGAACTGAAGGGCCTATTACAAAGCCACCGAACGCGTACTCCAGTTGCGAATAGAGGGTCCCTATACCAAGGGCTTCTGCTGAATATGGTTACAAAAATTTAAAGCAGTCGCGGACAATTGTCCCTAGCTGCTCATGGGAACAACAATGACACCGCCAAAACAACAAAAAGTTTTAAATGCGGTTCAAAACGATCGAACGCGCAGAGCACCCGACAATGGGTCAGCGAACAATGCCGATAATCCTAGATTTATGGCGCGTATGCATACTCTGTGGTGCCAAAAATACCCAGAGCTTCAGCATGCTTCGATTCCATCGTTGCGAAATCAACGTGCCTGCCTCTGGGAAAATGGATATGTACGCGGAGCGCTTTCCGAACCGTTGCTTTATCAAGCTGCAGCCGAAGATGAGAAAGCGACATTAAGACCAACCTCGGAAATCAGGCACCTTCTGAGAGATGATCACGATTTCAAGACCAGAAGGAACATTAACATGCAAGTTCCTTTCAAGTCCCAAGATCTGGCTGAAATGGATGCCTCCCTTCATGGAGAAATCTCGCAAGAGTCCGACCTCTGGACCATCAATTTCTCAGTTTATGGTGCTGCGAGAGCTTTGGCTGATTCAAATCAAAGGCTCAAACCGACGATGGATCAAAAGACCAAAAGACGCTTGCATCAACTGAACAAGAAGATTGGATGGGCAAGACTGAATGCGTCCCGTGTTCAATGTGTGATTGACTACATAACATCTGGCAGGATTTTCACTGCCAAGGTTCGACAGTTCGCGCGCGAGCTACGCATCTGTCATCACACACTAAACAAGTCAAAGGTGCTGAAAATCAAACAGCATAATGTTGACAAAATACGGCTGTTATCTGACACAAGGAGGAGAATACAGAAGAGGGAGAGATGGATCAGGGAGATTCAGAATTTTCTCGCTGACACATCTCGCCTGGTCAGTGATTACCCTGTTTCTGTCAAAAATCCACCCAAGCCCAACGAGGTGGAGACTTTTTTGAGAGAGGTATACAAGATCCCGAAAATGCTAAAGTTGAAAGAAGATACTGACAGGTGTGTCTGCAAAGACGCTGCAGCCCATCAACGCGTTCTGTCAATGGCCCCGTAGTCACTACTGGAAAGCTTTCGATTCAACCTCTCATGGACTTATCATCTGCCTGTTCGAAAGCTTAAAGATGCCTCCGTACATAGTGAGATACATAGAGAGATTGATGCCTCTTTGGAAAACTAGATTTACTATCTCATCTGGAAATTATCGTGTGACAACAAACAACGTCACCTTCCAGAGGGGCGTTTTTCAGGGTGATACCATGAGCCCCTTGCTTTTTTGCATCACACATCTGCCTCTATCTCTCGCACTACGAAATTCTTCTGGATACCTCTGTGGCGACACTAATCAGCGCGAGCATAAGTTCACTCATGTATTTTATATGGATGACCTGAAGCCATAAATATCATCAAGAAGTACACAGGAGAGATTGGGATGGACTTTGGATTGGATAAATGTGCCGAAATTCGTGGGAAGCACGGAGAGACCTACACACACCTGGGCGTACCTCAAAGTCGTATTCAGGACGTGACATCAGTAAGAAAAGTCTTTTCGAAGCAGAACAAGCATCTTCTTTGACAGATTTGGTCTTCCAATCTGTCAGCGTTGAACAAGATATCTGCGTCCAACATGCTTGCCGTCCCGGTTCTACTCTACTCGTTTAGGGTAGTTTAATGGACGAAGAACGAACTTAAGGCCCTTGATGTCACCAGACGTAAGATCATGCATATGCATAAAAACTTGCATATAAATTCGTCAGTTCCGCGATTATACATTTCACGCCGTCAAGGCGAACACGGACTTCTGAATCTCCAGTGTGTTCATAACCGAATTGTTGTAAGTACAGCTTATATCGTAGCCAATGGCAGAGATCCTCTCCTAAAAATGGTCAGGAACCACGAGATGATTGGCGAACGAGCGTTTCTTTACAAAGCCGTGGAGCAAGCAGCCGAGACCCTTGGCCTGAATTTTAACATCAGAAGTGAGGAAAGTGCGTTACTCGATCTAGATGTTTCACTTCTGAAAGCCGAAGTAAAGGAAGCAAAGTTCAAAAATTCCATCAAGAGCTACTCGACAGGAAAATGCACGGAAATTTTCACAGAAATGTAGAAAAACAGTTCTTGTCCAAGGAGCAAACTTTTCCTTTCCTTAGATTATCAGGGCAGAGGGTTTCATTTTCGCATGCCAAGACGGTGTGATTTCCACCTTAGCATACCGTGACCGCATTTTATGTCAAGAAGTTCCCAGCGATAGGTGCAGAGCGTGTCATGAACACGCTGAGGACCTGGAACACATACTATCGGGGTGTCCCACCCACGCATGAACGACGTACATCTACAGACATAATGCGGCCCTAAGAGTGCTTTATTACCATCTTTGTTCCTCTTACGGTGTTGGTCGCGACCCTGCCCTGCCGAACGCTCCAAGGGAGATGAAGTCAATTGTCCAAAACAAGATGTGCCACATTTTCTGGAACTACGATTTTCGGACAGCAGTCTCCGTTGCACACTCGAGGCCTGACATTGTTCTCCAAAACTTCGAGAAATGAACTATGTTCGCGATCGAATTCTCGGCTCCGTCCGAATACAACATCACTGCCAAGGAGAAAGAAAAGGGGGAAAGATATCAAGACCTTAAAAGGGAGCTGCAACGACTGTCCACAAAAAATTCGGTACAAGTAATTGTCCTTGTAATAGAGGCTCTCAGAGTTGCGAAACTATCACTGGTTCGTAACCTTAAAGCCATACCCGCGTGCCAAAAATATATCCAGGCACTTGCAAGGTAGATACAGAAGGCTGTCATCCTTGGGTCGCTTCGTGTCCTCAAGATACACGAGGGTTTCGCCGGCCTGTCGTTGTGATTTTGTCATGCCATGTGATCACCCATCTCACGGTTGTGAGCCGTGGCCATAAGTGTGATTTACCGCGGTTCTACTGGGAGCTGGTGTCATTTTTAGATAACAGTTGCTCTGAGTAGGACCCTGCGGTGGTCGTTTAACCTTATTTTTTAATTATATATGTATGTATATGTATGCAGAGGGAAAATCTGGTTAGTTTAATCATTTTTGCATGCCATTATTTGAGTTTACTATTCGAAAATTTCGTTTTGCGTAAAATTTATTAAATTAAACATCTTTTCTCTCCACATACAAACTTCTATTTGCAAAAGGACTACCGCTCAGAATATAAAAAAGATGTTATTCTGGTATTTATTTAGCAAAATGACGTGATTTTGTTTGGAGTTTAGTGCTTGAGTTCACGCAAATAGCCTTCAAAACACATAAAACAGCACGTTCTTAAATATTGTTGATCAGCAATATATAATTACTATTTGTTATTCGTGATGCACAAAATGAATACGGGTCAAAAACCCGAACCAGCCCGAAAGTTCAATTCAAAAACTGGAAAAAATTCTAGAACATTTTGATAATTTATGGTCAGTTAATAAAAATTACTGCAAATGTTACCGGAAATTGTCAGAAATTGAGGGTAATTTTTTCACTGAACATTTGGTCCAGTGTTCGAGTTTTTGGGCCGGGGTGCGACTTGGCTCACCACTACTTGCTACTCATAAGCCCTGTTGATATTTCTTATAATAGATTATATTTATTGATTTTTTAAAGGTGAAATTCATTTTTACACAATTGTTCAAATTCCCCAACCCGAATACCTTCGAACGCTCGGTCTTCCATGCGCATGTAGACAGGCATGATTTGGACTTTAAATACCGGCTTTAGTTTGAATATCGTGACAGTCAGTTCTAACCCAAGACTTGCATATTGTAATATGAACTACTAATTTTATTTTAAATCACTCATACGCGCTATTAAATAAAGACGAATAAAAAATTAGGTCAATATTATTTAATTAATTTGCTTATTACTATGTATTTTTTTAGACCAAATAGCGCCGAGCAAAAAAGTTGATTTTGGGGGGTGATCAGGTTGTTAGAAGTTCGGTTCGACATTCCACGTCTTGCAGATGAGCCCAAATTCTGTCTCAAAATTATGAATTGGCCCTAGATGTGCAACTATGTTCAAGGGCACAGATGTAAGAATAAAAATTCTTATTTTGAGACCATTGACATTCGACCTGCAACAAATTTAACACCAGCTTTTTAATGCGATGGAAATATTAGTAATATTTTGTGAGGAACCATAATATTTTATTTTTATAAAAAAATAGTACATTCATTCAGAATAGATAGAATAGGGAAAATAAAAACGAAGACCTGTTTTATTTTATTTATACTTTATTACTCAGATCTACATAATTTTTGTAAATATACATTCATAAAACACAACCTTATTAATATTTGCTTAGACTTTCGGCTGAAGGAAAGGAAACTGCAGAAACCATTTCCAATCGTTGGCGATTACGGACAGTCGAGTGTAGATTTAGACATTCTATATCGACGAGTGTCTATACCGACCCTCGACCTTCAATCACATAACAATCAAGGAGTGAAGCTGATGCAAAATATCATTATTGACATATACCACACGCACTATTCTCTTCTTCTCAAAAGTACTTGTTTGCTGTGACGTGTAGTTAATGTCACTGATGTTATTTTCCATCAGCTTTACTCTATTATTATGATGTGATTGTCAGATCACAATGTTATCTGGGATGCTCAAAGAGAGTAGGAAATGTAAACCCATCGAAAGAATTTGTGGGACTCAAGGATGGTTGCCCACTAGTGGGCCTTGCGTTGCCACTGGGAGGGCTTGTGTGCACATGGGAAGGAACTGCGTGCCGAATGGGGGGGTATCTGTACCTAGTGGCATAACTGCGCTCAAGGGGAAATCTCTTTACAAAATAGGCTCGCTTAAGGTTTGGTTTGCTGATGGGTTGAAAGAACCGATCATTCGTCGTATCATCCGACATTATTGACCCGACCTCGTGAGCATTTTCGCCTTTTAAGAGTAATTTCACTCTTCTTAAACTACCCGGAGAATCCACTGTAACAGCCAGGAATGGATACAACTTATATGTACCTTTTTCTTTTAGGGCAAATCCAATGATGTACTGACCATCTATTCCTACTTTCCACAAGCCTTCTTCTAGTTCTCGAGGTACTCTTTCACCTCGCTCTGAGACAATTTCGTACAGATTAATCTGAACACGAATGACAGGAGATTTTACGCGCCAAAACATGAATGATAATTCTGCAAAGATAAATTATAAGTGGTGAATTAATTATTGTATTGACCATTAAATTAATTGATTAAATTATTTAACCGAATTCATTTTAAATCAGGCAGGTAGGTTCGACCCATTAATTCGCAGGTTTTCTTAGCGATGAAAAATCTATAAAATTACGAGTTTTTGAATTTTTACGTGTTACAAACAAAAAATTCTTGGATTCTAATGAGTTTCACTGTCCTCTTTCGGAGTACGTCGGGACTTTTTTAAAAAGTTCTCTATAAACAAAATAGTGACGGTTTTTTTTTTGAAAATATAAGAATTAGATTCAGGGGAAAAACTACCTTTATATTATTTCCAATTTTTCCCCTTATTAATCTTTTTTCAAGAAAGACATCCTGCGAGTTTAAAGTGAGGTAAACAATTTTGGTAGGCAGGAGAATTTTCTTTTTATAAAATCGAATTTTTACATTTCTCTGCAAAATAAGGAAAGGTGTAAAAAATTTAATAATAAATTTTTTACGTTTAAAACAGTTCTACAAAAAATCCAACAAGTTCTTGTTTGACATCTAAAATCGGTTTGGAGAAAGATTTCACAATTGTATTTTTAGAAAAAGAAATTCTCCCGGCCTCAAAAATAGTTTAGTCCGATACGATGCCTTCCTTATATTAGCAGAAACTGTACAAAAAATACGTTTTCTGGAAAAGCCAACCCTTTTCATTTTTTGCAATATTTTTAAAAAGGTTTCGCTAATATAAGAAAAGGGTCATTTGGGTACAGCCCAAACGAGCGCAATCTACCTCGATCACCTTCCCCTTCCAGGAGACCCTTACTCCTCACGCATGCTAAGCACCTCTCTCGGCGCGCTCAGTCGGCGGGTTTCCCGGAGCGCGGGGTCTATTGTCGCTAATTACCCCAAATTACCTCCGATTACCGTTTCAATTTATTCGCTCAAAATTTAAATATAACTGATGTAAGCTATTTGGAATTAATTTTTCGGGAATGTATAGGCTTTCACGATTCCGGTGAAAATATGCAAGCTTTTATCCTAAAATTGTTTGCAACTTTCGTTGTTTCAGAGAAAAGTGCAAAAATGTTGTTTGATGAAAAAAACTTCTCCTGACAAAAAAAACATTCAGCCTACATAAAGCGGACAAAATATCTTCCTTATGCAAGGCAACATAGGAAAAAGATTGAAAAGATATAAGGGCCGCTTTTCAAATCGAATTTTTATATGTGGAATTGTCAGGAAGGTTAGTATAGTTGGCACATCTTGACATGGAAA
>CAKNWT010330991.1:0-13423 GCA_932066315.1 Andricus coriarius | reverse complement strand
AATGATAATTCTGTTTGGAATAGTAGCTTTCTGAAAAAAATTATGATGTAGATCTGGGACAAGGAATTTTGTAAAAGAATTACAATTTTTACTTGTAACGTCCAATTTTTGAAAAGAATTATGATTCCGATTTAGAGCCGGATCTTTTCGTACAAAAATTTTAGTTGTAGATTAAGTTTACCGACAATGTATAAACATAAATCTGCCTTGCCTCGCAGCTTAAGAGTCGTGTAGTTTAAGCAATCGTAAAAAGAACTCGTAAAGTAATCGCAAAAAACGACGGCGAACCGGCAAAAGGCCCACATTGAGTAGACGAATCAACTCAAAAATGATTTGATAGACTGCTACGATGCCAGCGGGGCGCTTCCCGAACCGCTGCTTGATCAAGCTGCAGCCGAAGATGAGGAAGCGACGTTAAGACCAACCGCGGAAAGCAGGTACCTTCTGAAAGATGATCACGATTTCAGGAAAAGAAGAAACATTAACATGCAAGTTCCTCGTAAGCTACAAGATCTGGCTGAAATGGGTGCCTCCCTTCATGGAGGAATCTCGTAAGAGTCCAACCTCTGGACCATCAAATGCACAGTATATGGTGCTGCGAGAGCTTTGGCTCATTCAAATCGAAGGTTCAAACTGACGATGGGTCAAAAGACCAAAATACACTATCTCTCGCACTACGAAATTCTTCTGGATATTTCTGTGGCGACACTAACCAGCGCGATCATAAGGTCACTCATGTATTTGATATGGATGACCTGAAGATCTATGTCTCTGGTACAAGAAAACTTCAAACTGCCATGAATATCTACAAGAAGTACACAAGACAGAATGTAATGAACTTTGAATTGGATAAATGTGCCAAAATTCATCTGAAGAAAGGCGAGATTGTAAGATAAGAACGTAAGATCATGCGTATGCATAAAAGGTTGCATATCAATTTGTCAGTTCCGCGATTATACATTTTGCGCCGTGAAGGCGGACGCGGACAGCTGAATCTCTAGTCTCTTCATAACCGAATTGTTCTAAGTACAGCTTACATCGCTGCCAATGGCAGAGATCCTCTCCTAAAAATGGTCAGGAACCACGAGATGATAGGTGAAGGAGCCGAAGTGAAGAAAGCAGAGGTTGCAAAATTTTACCAACAAGTACTCGACAAGAAACTGCACGGTAACTTTTACAGAAATTTATAAAAACAGTCCTTTTCGAAGGAGGAAACTTTTGCTATCCTCAGATCATCAGAGCCTAATTCAGGTACGGAGGGTTTTATTTTCTTATGTCAGGACGGTGTCTATTCCACCTTAGCATACCGAGACCGCATTTTATGTCAAGAAGTTCCCGGCGATAGGAACGACGTACATCTACAGACATAAAGCGGCTCCAAGTATGATTTATCACCATCTTTGTTGCTCTTACGGCGCGGGCCGCGACCCTGTCCTGCCGAACGCTCCAAGCGAGATAGAATCAATTTGTCAAAACGAGAAGTGCCAAAATTTCTGCAACTACGAATTTCGGACAGCAGTCTCCGTTGCACACTCGAGGCCTGACATTGTTCTCCAAGACTTCGAGCAACGTACTATATTCGTGATCGGATTCTTCAGCTCCGTCCGAATACAACATCAGAGCTGAAGAGAAAGAAAAGGAGGAAAGGTATCAAGATCTTAAAAGGAAGCTCCAACAACTGTACCTAAAATATCCGGTTCAAGTAATTGTCCTTGTGATAAGTGCTCACGGAGGTGCAAAACTATCACTGGTTCGTAACCTTAAGGTCATACCCGCCTGCAAAAATATGCCAAGGCACTTGCGAGATGGATGCAGAAAGCTGTCATCCTTGAGTCGCTTTGTGTCCTCAAGATACACGAGGGTTTCGCCGACCTCTCGTTGTGATTTCATCGTGTCATGTGACCACACATCTCACGGTTGCGAGACGTGGCCTCATGTGTGATTTACCATGGTTCTACTGGGAGTCGCTGTCATTTTTAGATGGCAGTTGCTGTCAGTGGGACCCTGTGGTGGTTGTTTAACTTTTTATTACAATATATATAAGTTAAAATTTTGTATAAAAATGTTAATATTGATAAATATATATGTTTGATTGAAGAAGGCAATTGTGTAAGACATTCAGCTTTATCAAAGAAATCAGAAGTTTATTGCGATACACGCAGATAGAATACGTTACCTCAAGCAAGGTTTTTCTTCAACTTATCTGTCCTCAAAATGATGACATTGAATTATTCATGCTCTGAAGCTATTTTACCTTAGTTTATTCAAGCCTCGTGTCTACATTTGCTGAACGTGATTTATTCTTCAATTGTATTGTCCATGTTTTTCTTCAATTTTATTGAGGAAATTTCAATAAGTTGAATTGAATTATAATAAATTATATTTTAATTTGTAAAATGAATATTTAAGAAGAACTGTAATACTTTCTTGATAAAAAAATTTTCATAATAACGTCGCAGGTAGCAAAGAATCGATCAGGGAGTAAAACATTCCGTTATTAATTAAAATTAAATCATAATTTTGACTTTTGTCTTACATGGAAGGAAAAGCTTTGAAAATGTTTAAAGGCTTTCACTTAAAAAATTACTTCCATGAACACTTGAAAAGAACTAAGTTTCTAATTTTTTTTAAACTACGTTTTATCTTAGGGATAAAGATATGAAAAAAAAATTTAAAAAGTAATTTCAAATCTTAAAATCAATTTTCTTCTTAAAAAAGAAAATGATCTTTATTCCCATGAGTGACAAAATGGTCCTAGATTTCCATTCAGCTCAGGCTTAGTCATTACAAGGTCTACATTATTCGAAGTAAAGTGAAAAAAAATTTGGTTACACTGCTCCAGCAAATAATTTAATACATTATACCGATAAGGATGATAAATTTTACCATTATTGCAGATTCATTATTATTTCTTCACCTTCATCAAAGCGTGCAAAGAATCATAATTCACAAAAATCACATCCAATTTAAAAACAATCCTTGGCTTTATCATACTATATTAAATTAAACAAAAATTAGAAAAGAGACTTTACCTGATGCAGATTTTATTCAGAAATTATTGAATTATTAATCTTTTCTTTAAATTTGAGCCTCAAATTGAAATATAAAATTATTAATTTTTCAATAACTCGATTTGGACTGTTTTCAACAAAACTGTTTTCAAATATTGAAGCTTGCAATTTGAAAAAAACATTTCAAGACTGAGAATTCCTGCGATTAGAAATTTTTCAATTTTAAACTCTGTTGATTCAAACTTGCATGATTATTATAAAACTTCAATAATGAATGATGTAACTCGTAAATTTCTCAACGAAATAGATACAATTTTGTACTTTTTTAATTTCAAGTTTGAAAGTCTCAATGTTGTTAGAATTGAAACTAAGTGTCGAAGTGGTGAGAAAAACGGGAAAAGTCAATTACCTGCAATTTTCTAAACAAGTCACATTTTTTTAAGCAAAATAAATTTTTTTGTTTTTTAGAAATCAGTTTCGATGGATAATACCAGAACTGTTGGTCAAAGATGACTGGCTAATAAACTCATCCTTTCCTTCAAGCCCTTAAAAAAGTTATTCAAAGGGCAATCCAATCAGCTAATTCCTTCCAAAGTTATCGCGTATACATGCAACGACGAGAACGACGACAGACAGACACCGAAGTAAAATCTATTTTTTTCTTAATCAGCGAATCTGAAAACCACAGAATCTTTGAAAGAAGGGAATAGACAAAGTTTGCTCACCCAGAAAGAGCTACGAATTCGCCACAAATAATTTCTTGATATTATAAACCTTTTTTTATAAAAATAAAATAAAAAAACTTTATGGAAAAACGTCACAAGCTACAATAACGTTCTATTTAATATATTTTGTTGCCTAAATTATATCTACAAATTTTAGAAAGCGCACTTTTTTAAATTATAAAAACAAGGCAATGTATTTTCAGGATAGCTAGCTCTGATAATTTACTTTCTTTTGAAAAAAGTCGTATAGATAAATTATTCGATTTTGTAAGTATTACAAATAGCATTACATAGAAATTTTCATTCTTCAAAAATAATGTTCTCAAAAATTTTGAAAATACTCTAACTTTTTGAATTCTTATTAAAAGTAATTGGCTAACAACCTTGTTCTTTTCTTTTAGGCCTAAAAAAGTTTACCAAAGTTCAATCCGATCCGATCATTTTTTCGAAAGTTATGGTGCCTACAGACTACAGACTACAGACAAACTACAGACAGGCTGCAGGCAAACTCAGAAAGAAACCTTCCTAAAAATAGTTTTTTTCTGACTCAGGCGGTTTTCAAATGTAGAGAATCGATGAAAACCGTCAAAGTAAAATTATACCTGAACGCATTACCTTCTTATTAGGACGAGGATGTAAAAAGATTTTAAAGGTGGAGGAATATTTTCAGAATAACCCTAAATTCTCAATACGTATAGCAGCGCAGGTATTAGAAATGTTCAATCATGAAGAGATTGATACAGATCGGATTGTTTTTAGTAATGGAGCACATTTTCAGCTAAATGGCTAAGTAATTAAATAAAATTTTCATTTTTGAAACAGGAAAAATCTTTGAAATTTCATTAAAGACATTTGTTGCGCCCATCAACCCGAAACGTAGAGCAACTTAAAGCGGCTATTCAGATAGAGGTTCACGATATTTGTGATACTGTAAGAGAGCGTGTCTTTCATTGTTTAAAAAAAGGTTTGTTTATTGTGCCAATTCCGATGTTGTACTAACATAAGATCGTCGTTTCTAAAATATATAAAATTATTCAAATCATGCGATTGTTCTCCTTCATGAAACTGTGAAGTTCCCATTATTTATTCATCATTTTGTCTTCCTAATTCCTGTACCTGTTCAAAAATAGTAATCAATCAGTTTTCACACCTTTTCATTTTTCACCAAGTAAAATAGGTTCTGCAATAAGGTATCGTTTTTAAATACGCAGCTGCTTGACATTGTAATAATTTCTAACCCAAAATGTGACTAAAACGAAATAGAAATGACTTGGGTATGCACTAGAACAACTTGGACATGTTCGGCTTATTCTCCGCCCAAATCGTAACTGGCGATTAGAATTTGGATGATATGTTTCACCTGAAGATATACCAATTTGCTTGCTAGTATAACGCAATACACATGTGTCCGTGCCAACCCGAGGACATATTGTATTCTCAGCATCCAATTGTGACGTTTCGGCAGCCCACAATGAATCTTCAAAGAGTAATTTTCACTAAATATTAATTATTTTTATTTATTAAGAAAGAAGTTTTTAAGTATTCTAACCAGATTAAAAATGTTAATGTAATATACATTTGGATAATAATACGATCACTTTGGACGAATAAATTTTGAAGAAAAAGAAAAAAATCTGCCTCAGCCCGGATTTGAACCGGGAACACGACTATCCATGAGTGCAGCATTAACCAATTACGCCAACGAGACATCAGCAGATATTTTCTCGTTCTCTATAGCTACCTATTTACAGGGGAGTACTACATGTATTTCTCTACTGCGGCAGATGTACTAGTTTTGATCAACGTAGGCTTAATCAAATAATTGTTTGAAAGATGTTATTACCATTAATATACGTTAACCACCAAGTTACTGAATTTTTAATCAATATAAATTACGATATTAAGACGACTACTTCGGTTCAAACCTGGGCTGAAGCAGATTTTCTCTTGTTCTTCATCATTTATTTCTCGTAAGTAATCGTTTTAATATCGAAATTTAGATTATTTAAAATTTCTAAAACTCGGACGTTACCATCTATCAATGGTTATAACATCTTCCAAATATTAATTAGATTTAAAATTGCTGAAACAATTATTCTTGTTTAAACCAAATATTTTGTTCAGTAAAGCAAGATACAAGATACAATTCAAGATACAATTTTCTGAAAATAATTATACAATTTACGAAGGTCATTATTTACAAAATTATTATCACTTGCTGCTTGTTCTAGAAATGATGAAGAAAATTCCTGTTTTTTCTTTTCTCTTTCACTGTGTCCCTCATTAATCAAACCTTTGTTGTCTCAACAAAATCGATCGGCAAAACAACTATCCATAACGAATATTAGAGTATCAGTACTGACATACAATAATACTAAATATTTGTCGACACACATAGCGTCATAGATTCGAAAGACTGGAATTCTTCACACAATTGATGAAATGAAATGTCAACAAAGTAGTTAAACTTTTGAGAGTATATTCGAATTTTTAATCAACAAGATTAGTTTGACTGATTGATTTTCAACCAAACACGTGGATCTTCAATCAATAAAATTAATTTTTGACCAAGTAATGGTCATTTTTTGAATTATTTTTCAAATAATTCTAAAAATTCATACGATCCTATCCCAGTACAGTTTCCAAAAGATTTCCCTTTTCAATATGTTTACATACTAGGCGCAGTTTTCAAAAAAAAAATCAAGTTTTTATATTTCAACAGGATTCTGACTAAAATGAAGTCTAGTGGTTTTATTTTAAAACTAACCTAAGGTACGCATATTTTTAAATCTTATGTGTTCAAGTAGGCTATTGTCCTTTGCACACATTTATTACGTGCAGTTTTTTTTATAATTCATGATAAAAACCTTTAAGACTGTAAGGTTTTATTCTTTTTCGGTTAAAATATTTGATTTGATTTGGAGAGTACAAAATAAAGCACACGTATTTTATCATGTTATTGTTTGTTTTTTATTTCACACACACTTTTCTCTGTAATTTTAAATGATTCAAAAAACTTTTCTTTTAAACAATTTTTTCTTGTTACATACCTAGTTTATGCCCAACTAAATTCCAATGCCTTTTATTTGAGAAGGAAATTTAATAATTATATCTCCGAAGAAAATTCTTCAAGCTAATAACGTCATCTTACATATATTTCAGATAACGACTACTTACGTATATATTTGTACTCTGATGATGCAATCGAATATTCTGTAGTTACATTTCTTGACCCACTTATTCACTGAAGCAATAATCAGTTTTTCTTCTACATTGCGAAAATGAGAATGTTCTATACTTTTGTCTGCACTCTTACGGTCATATTTAATTCTATTGGTGAATATACTAATATAATATATCTATCATTATTATTATGTTTTATATAAGACATGCATGCATACGGCCATTTCTCAGACCTTTCGATCAAACAAAAAGTGCCCCTTTCATGCTTATATTCATATAATGGCCATTTGCATATTTATGTCGTCAACAATTATGACGTTATAGTGGTGTTGCCGGCGAGCGAGAAATCCCGAGGAGCGAGACTCGTTTTGCCTCGTCTCGTGGCATCCATTCTCGTTCCTGTACTCTATTTTTCTGAAGAATACGACAGATGTGCGCACTAATGCTAATTAGCGTTCTTTGGTAAAGAGTTAAAGTCGAAATATGCTTACATATTATACATTTTGTTCATTACTGAATAATTTGATAACAAACACGACTATGTTACTATTTTTTAGAAGATTTAACTTCACTCTAATAGTATTTTGCTTTGTTTTAATTAATAATTTTTCAAATTACCCGTCTTTCTTAATGACTTGGGGGTTTCAATGTTTTGAAAGTAAATTTTGAACATAAGAAAGTTTTTCTATGCGAAAAAAATTATTCGTAAGTTTTGGAGAAGCCATATTTTTTTCATTTTCAGGACTCCATAAGAGAATGAATTTTTCCTATATGAACTTAAATGAAATTTTTGAAAAACTTGTAAAATTTTAGCACATTATGCAGCTTGAGAAACAGTAATAACATTCACGAATTTTCCACAACTCTGCGATTACAGAAATTTTTTATTTTATTTCGACTCGGCCAAACCCTAAGATATACACGTCATGAGGGAGGCGAAAGCAAACTTTTCAGCGCTAAGGCATTTCCGAATTATAAAATTTTATACATGCATTATTTCGTTGCGGTTAATTGTAAAATTGCTTATGTGCTGATAGTATGACTTCATATGAGCCTTATTACTGAATTATCTATTGCTTATTATACATTCAAATGTCATAAAATAAAAAATATGTAGTAGTCAAAGTGATTCAAGTAGGTACGAACTTTCGATTTTTTAAGTGTCCCCACAAATATGTTCTATTTACCAAACGTAGACACTAGACACCGCAATATTTAAAATTTCTACTTTGAAACATGCAAAATTAGATTACTGGTAAATTCTTTAAACTCCAAATGACTTACAAATATACCAATCTTTTGGCCTTTCTCTTTCATACATTCTATTGCTATTGTTGGCAAAATAAATTTTCAATAATAAGAAAATGTCATACAAAAATATCATACAAAAAGTATAATATGTAATCAGATTTCGACTTCAACTAAATATTGAAGAACGCCAATTAGCATTAGCGCGTCCGAGTGGCAAAATAACGCTCACGCAAGCCGTCCGCTCCACCAGCGCACATCTGTCGCATTCCTCGAAAACCCCGAAGTGAGATCGAGGAAGGATGAGACGGCATGAGCAAGAATGTGACGAGACAAACCGAGGAATAAGCCCGAGAAAACAAGACGGAACCGAGGAATGAACGAGGCGAAACCGGGTCAGGCTCGGTATTCCTCGTCTCGGACGGCATCACGACGTCGTATACAGGGTGTCCACGCTGGGGCTTACCAAAAAGTATGCAACCTGTCTCACACGACAATGCTAACCTTATGGCCGTATATGGCGGGTTGCATACTTTTTGGTAAGCCCCAGCATGGACACCCTGTATATAACGGCCATGACATGCCGACAAACTTGAGAAGCGTCTCGTGAAGTCGGCTCCTACGGCTTCTACTGCAACCATACGTGTATCAATAATGTCTTAGAACAACGAGATCATTTTCAGCCAATGACGATGCAGTTTCGTTTAGATATTAGAACATAAAGTAATTAATTTTTTGATTTTTTACGAAAAAGTTCGTCTTACGAACAAAGAGTTGAATTTGCAATCAAGGGAAACAAATTTGAACAAAATAATTAATTTTTTCCACAAAATGGTTGCCTTTTTAAGAAAAAAATAAGTTATTTGCAAATTATATGTTCTTTTTAAGTACAGGTTTTTGACAGCATAGTAATTTACTGAACAAAAATAGTACTGAGATCATATAGAATTGACTAGCATGCATTGATAATCGGACTTGTATTCTTTTGAACTTGGAAGAATTTAAAATTGCTCTATGTATGTTTTCATAATTCCAGGTGATTTTTAAAGAATTCAGAATACATTCCAAAACTGAAAACAAAACGATGAGTGGTTTTAAGTTCAAACGCAGTGAGCCTCAAACATTTTTAACCTGACATTTGTATGGCACAACTTTTCTTTACAGAATCCTCTACTTATGATTTCAAAGTATTTTATACCAAAAACGAGAATCATGTATCAAGCTCTTTTTTAAGTTTGTTCAACAAGAAACATAAGCCCTCTAATTCTGTTGGCAGAGTCAAGTTCGCAGGCAAGCAGAGATTGCCTTAACACTCCCCGCCCGGTTCACTGTCGCTCTTCTCCTTCTCGTCGTACACCTCAGGCACTCGAGGAGCATCTCTTTCGTGCCAGGGGCAGGTCGCCTCCTGGTAGGCCTCCTTCACCTAATGTGCTTGGATACGCACTTGAACAACTAGGATACCTTCGGCTTATTCCCCGCACAAATCAGAATCTACTATTCGAATTTCGAAGATATGTTTTTCCTGCTGGTTATCCAATTAGATTGCGAGCAGAAAAGAACTTTATTCCCGTGCCAAACCAAGAACATATTGTATTATCAGCATCTAATGGAGACATTTTCGCAATATTAGATTATAGCGGGATTCTTCTCGGAATATATACGACACATAGAACTAAATCGAGAATTAAAGTCAATATGATAAGCTGCGCAGTTCATATTCTGAATCCAGATGAAATTCGAGATTGTCCGGTAGGCAAAAAGCACCCAATCTTCCCCCAAAGTTTTATTAGAACTTCAGCAAATTACAATTCGCTACAGTCCGAATGGAATCATGATAGCGAACGTAAACCTGGTCCTTTTTCTTCTGACAGACAACATTCATTTGATCGGATTTCTCCTCAGGTGCTTCCTCTTCGTGCCGAAATCAGGCCGCTTTCTGGGTGGCCGCCTTCACATAAAGTACTGGGATATACACTTGAACAACTTGGATACATTCGGCTTATCTCCCGCACAAATCAGAACCTACGATTCGAATTTCGGAGATACGTTTTTCCTGCTGGTCATCCAATTCGATTGCGAGCAGAAAAAAATAACTATATTCCCGTGCCAGCCCAAGAACATATTGTTTTATCAGTATCCAATGGAGACATTTTTGCAATATTAGATAATAGCGGAATTCTTCTTGGAATCTTTACGACACTTAGAACTAAATCGAGAATTAAAGTGAATATGATCAGCGGCGCAACTTACATTTTGACCCCAGATGACATTCGAGATTGTCCAGTAGGCAAGAAGTACCCAATCTTTCCAAAAAGTTTTGTTAGAGCTTCAACAAATTACAATTCACTACAATCCGAATGGATTTATAATGGCGAACGTAAACCTGGTCCTTTTTCTTCTGAAAGACAACATTCACATTCTGATGGAGTGCTTGGATGTGCAATAAAACAACTTGGTTATGTTCGGCTTATTTCTCGTACAAATCATAACCAGCAATTTGAATTTCGAAGATACGTTTTCCCTGCCAATGAACCAATTCGAATGCGAATAGATCATACGAACTATGTGCTGGGGCCAAAACAAGAATATATTGTATTATCAACATCCAGTGGTGACGTTTTTGCAATATTAGATTATAGTGGGACTCTTCATGGAATATATAGGTCAAATGAAAATAATTCGCGTATAAAAATAAATATGATAAGTAGCGCAGTTGATAATATGACTTCAGATGAAATAAGATGTTGTCCAGTAGGCAAAAATCACTTTATCTTTCCAAACAGTTTTAATAAAGCTTTTGCAAATAACGATTCACTAGAGTCAGAATGGAATTCCAATAGCAAATGCTACACTGGATCTTCTTCTTGTGCCACAGAAAATGCACATGGCCGGACTTCTCATCAGTAGTCTCCTCTTCATACCAGGTCCAATTCTCTCCGGGCAGGACTCCTTATCATGAAGTACTAGTATATGCACTTGAACAACTTGGATATATTCGGCTTATTCCCCGAACCAAAACGGAACCGGCCATTCGAGTTTCGAAGACACTATTTTCCAGCCGATAAAGAAATTCGATTGCTTTTAGGAAATGGTACATTTGTATCACTCCAAACCAAGAATATATTGTGTTATGAACATCCAATGGTGACGTTTTTGCAATACTGAAGTTTAATGGGATTCTTCGAAAAATATATAAGACAAATAGAAATCATTTGAGGATAAAAAACGATTATGATAAGCGGTGATGTTAAAAATATGTCATCAGGTGAAATGAAGTAATGTCATGCAGGCAGATATTACCCAATCTTTCCACACCTTTTTATGAAAGTTGTTGCAAATTGCGATTCACTGCAGACTGTGTATGATTAATTCAATGAAAAAATTGTAAAATTAAATATAATAATCCGTACAGCCTGATCTTGGATCAAAATTAAATTAAAACATTAAAACATCATTGTATTTCTTTCTTCAAATTTTCATTCGTGAAAGAGCTTCAATTAGTATAATTTTTTGGCGGTTCAAGCGGTCAAATTAACTTGATATTTTTTCTTTAATTTTTTGGGATGGTGTTCACCATCTTATTAATTGAAGATGTATCCTTTTTCGGCTGCCCTGTTACCGCTGAATCTCAATGATAAAAAGTGTTTTATTTAGAATAACTGACGCACTGACTCTAGTTTTGATTCTGATGTATTGAAATTAAAAGAAAATGGAAAAGAAAACAGAAAATGAAATTCCAATGTATCCGAGAAAGCAAAATCGATTTTATATTCGACTGACCCTAACTTATAGCTACTGCTACACTTCATTCGTTATATAATTTTTAACTTATATTTAGAAACTTTTTTAAAATTTGACTTACTCGCTCGTAAAATGAGACTGAAAACAAGATTGGCTATCAGGTTTCGCTGGATCATTTTTAAATCCTGCGTATTCTAAAATCGTAAAAAGAAGAATTATTAAAAATATATTCTTAATTTTCAGGTTAAACTCTTAAAAGTTTTACGATATCATCTTCTGGCTGCGTCATGTATACACTAAGGCTGATGTAATTCCTTAATTAAAATAAAAAATGAGTAACTACTTCACCTTTTCTGATCTAGATGTAGAGAATTCACAGGTAAATATGTTTTTGAACCAGAAAAAAACCGAAGATGCCCAGGAATTTTGTTGTAGAATTTTAGTAGTTATCCTGAAATATTTGGAAATATATATCTTTTTCTTCGGGTATTCTTTTTTTATATAAGCCTGACGATTTTTGCACCTGTACAGGTATCACATTCATATTATTAAAAAAATTATTGTACAAAAACAGTCATAATAATTGATAAATCGAAAACTTATTTTCATGTAAACTTTTAGGAAATTTAGATTTCAACCGGGGGTTTTGACACATGGACTGCCTAATTATACATTAACCAAGTCAAATATTGAGAGCAAGGTGAATAGCCTTTAGAGTTTTTGTGAAATGTAGATGGCAACTTTTGATCTTTGGATAATAAAAGCTAGCTTTATTGTGTGTTAACTAAAAGTACGGAAAAAGTTTCAGGGCTTAGCTTGAAGATGTTCAACCTCAAATCTCTTTTCTTACTGCGTACATTTTCGAATTTCAAATTATTACATTCTGGTCACAGAAGGTATTAGATTTGTGTAAAATTTCCCCCTTCCCTTGTTTTTGTCAAATTTCTATGTTTTGATACCTTCTGAACATAAAAAACAGGTCCTTGCATTGATATCTGTCTGGCTGTGCGTGTGTGTTTTTGTTTGTGTTTCTGTGTCTGTAGATTTTTCGTCTGTCAGCAGGATAACTTTCGAAAGAATTTACGTATTGGATTGGATTTTGTTAAATATACGTTTATTTTCAAAATACCCTACAAAAATGCCATAATAGCGTTTTAAATTTTCTCGAAGAATCAAAAATTCAAATCATGATCACACAAAAACACCAGGAAAAATGAAAAATTCCATTTTGCGATCAAACTATACAAGATACAGAAAAAGAGCAATTAACGAAAATTGAGTATTTCAACAAATTTCTACAAATTTGTTAAACATTACTTTTTGATTAAATGCCTAGTTTTTGTTTGCTTTTCGAAAAACAGTATCAAAAATAGTCAAATTAAATTTTTGGATAAACGACACAAGCTACAAAAAAAATAAATCAAGAACATTTTTTTACTTAAAAAGTGGCTACAAATTTTTTTACTAATCATTTATACGATGCATAGCTTTGTTTTAATCTTAACGAATAAAATT
>CAKNWT010330990.1:0-14740 GCA_932066315.1 Andricus coriarius | reverse complement strand
ATTGATAAATAAATAATTGTTTATAACAAAAGCTTGCTATCACCACTGGTGCTTACTTTTTGGACTTTTTTTAGTACTTTCGTGGAAAAAAAGTGATTCTTATTGATTGAAAATGTGTGATATGTTTTTTTTATCAATGAGCAAATATTTTTTATTAATAATTGTTTGTAACAAAATCTTGCCAGAGCCACTTTTGAGTACTTTTTGAATACTTTTCTTACAAAAAAGTATTTATATTTGATTAAAAATGTGACATATATTTTAACATTCTCATTCATGAGAGTGTAATGTATTCGTCCAAATTTTCGATCTCTGGTTTTTAACGGATCTTTACGTTTCGGCACTCACAGATTCCGAAAATCATAAAATTTGGTCGATGTCTGTCTGTCTGTCTGTCTGTATGTCTGTCTGTCTGTATGTCTGTCTGTCTGTATGTCTGTCTGTATGTATGGTTACCTGGATTTTGTGGACACGCTAACTTTTGAAGGATTTGTCGAATCGAGTCAGCCTTTCATAAAATTTTTAAGGGTCCAAAAATGAAGGTCAAGTTCGTTAACCAGATATTTTCGATGAAAATTCAAAAAGTGAGCACATTTTGAAAATTTTTGAGACCACTTTTTTCACGATTTGAAAATTCTACGTACGGTGATTAGTAGTAAGCAAAAAGGCAAATCATTTATCCTAATGACATTTTTGGATAAAATCAAAATTATAAGAGTTATAGCATTTTCAAAATCCAAAAAAACAAACGAAAATTAACATTTTAAGCCGAACAACGCACGATATACAAAAAGTAAAGAGGAAGAAAACGTTTCTTTTCACCAGCCTTACAAGATTATCATAAGAACTTCTTGAATTTTTCCGAAAAATCAAAAATTCAAATTTTGATTGCACCAGAAATAATAAAACATCAAAAACTCAATTTTTCTGTGAAACTATGCAAGATACAAAAAAATATGAAGAGATAAAAGTCGTGCACCTAAAAAAGATCTACAAATTTATCATGAATTACTTTTTGATAGGATCCTTAGTTTTTGTTTTATTCGTGAAAACATTAAGAATCAAAAAATTAAATTTTTGGACAAACCACACAAGCTATGAGAAAAAAATATGCCCGCTGCGCGGGCACATTCTCATTGCGCGCTACGCGCGCGGCTCGCTTCGCTCGCAAGTTTGAGCGCGCCTAGGGCTCGCAACTGTTGGTTCTCACGCTTCGCGCTCGAGAATATATTCATCTCGCGCTTCGCGCTCGATGGTGTGTTTCCCTCACGCTACGCGCTCGGCCTTTGTACTTGCCACACGTTTGTGCACAAACCTTTTAAAATTAAAGGTCATACGTCAACAAGTGTAATTTGATGATTGTGAATTCTCTAGTGTTAAAGCTCCTTAGGCTTTAACGAATACATTCTTATCACGTATCTCGTGCTTCGCACTCGATTTTGTCCACAATGTGAACTTTTCTACATTATGTTCAACACTATTATATCTAGTGTATGTTATATTTATTTATGTACCTCGATCTGGTACTGCTTACTCAGATATTGCAAAATAATCTACAATTTTTATTTTCCATAATGACTTTAATATTTTCTCCTTACTTTGCACTAATTTTTATTCTCAGCTGCCCTGGAAATGCGCCGAGCTTGAGCGCGCAAATCAAAAACTGTGATTCAAATCCCTCATAAACTACAATCATAAAGTGAAATTACACATGTTTTTTCTAATTTAACTTTGAAGAGAGTTCTCAAAGCACCTCCGGCCTTGACGATTACATTCTCATTGCCATACTCGCGCTTTGCGCTCAACAGTTAGGTTATACAGACGGTTGCTTTCAAAAAATAAAACCATGTAAACAAAATGAAACGGAACATCTTGTTTCCAATTTTGAAAATGCTCTTAATATTTAAATTTTGATCTAATAAAAAAATTGTATGAGGATAGTTTCGAAATATATTTCATATCTAGTAAAAATTTTGATTGAAAATTTTCAATCTAACAGAAAAATATTTTTTTCTTCTATTTTTTCGAAATTTTCAAAATTTTGAAAAGCATATGACTTTTTGAATTTTTATCGAAATAAAGAATTTCATGAGGATAATTTTCAAGAATCTCTCCCACCTAAAAGAAACTTTGACCAAAATTTCTAAAACTTGAAAAAAAAATTTTTTTTTAATATTGAAAATGCTCTAGAATTTTTTATTTTGGTTGGAAATATTTTAGTTTTTGTTATTTTTAATGTTTTTTTGCGATTAAAACAAAAACCAAGCGTCATATCGAAAAATTGTTAATGAAAAATGTTGAGCTGTTTTTTGTATGAGCAACTTCAGTCTATTAATTTTTTTTCTCATAGCTTGTGTCGTTTGTCCAAAAATTTAATTTCTTTATTTTTAATGTTGTTTTCACGAATAAACCAAAAACTACAAATCCTATCAAAAAGTAATTTATAACAAATTTGTAAATCTTTTTTAGGTGCACGACTTTTATTCCTTCATCATTTTTTTTATCTTGCATAGTTTGACAGAAAAATTGAGTGTTTGAGTTTTTATTATTTTTAGTGCAATCAAAATTTGAATTCTTGATTTTTCGAAAAAATTCAAAAAGTTTTTATGATAATCTTGTACGGCTCTCGAAAAGAAACGTTTTTCTTCTCTGGACTTTTTTTCATATCGATCGTTGTTCGGATTAAAATGTTAATTTTCGTTTGTTTTTATGGATTTTGAAAATGCTATAACTCTGATAATTTTGATTTTATCAAAAAATGTCATTAGAATAAATGGTTTGTCTTTCTGCGTACTGCTAATAACCCTACACAGAATTTTCAAATATTGAAAAACAGTGGTCTCAAAAATTTTCAAAATGTGCTCACTTTTTGAATTTTCATCCAAAATATCTGGTTAACGAACTTGACCTTCATTTTTGGAACCTTAAAAATTTTATCAAAGGCTGACACGATTCAACAAATCCTTCAAAAGTTAGCGTGGCTACAACATTCAGGTAACCATACATACAGACATACAGACATACAGACCTACAGACATACAGACATACATACATACAGACATACAGACAGACAGACAGACATTGACAAAATTTTATGATTTTCGGAATCTGTGAGTGCCGAAACGTAAAGATCCGTTAAAAACCAGAGATCGAAAATTTGGACGATTACATTACAGTCTCATGAATGAGAATGTAAAAAAACGTTTAATTTCACTTTATGATTGTAGTTTATGAGGGGCTTGAATCACAGTTTTTGATTTGCACGCTCAAACTGGGCGCATTTTCAGGGCAGCTGAGAATACAAATTAGTGCAATGTAAGGAGAAAATTTTAATGTCATCATGAAAAATAAAAGTTGTACATTATTGTGCAATATCTGAATAAGCAGTGCCAGTACCAGATTTTTGACAACATAGTGCGCAAGGCACGCGATGCATGATAAGAATCTGTTCGTTAAAGCCGAAGGAGCTTCAACAAAAGAGAATTCACAATCATCAAATTACAGTTGTTAAAGCTTTGACCTTTCATTTCAAAAGGTCTGTGCACAAATGTGTGGAAAATACAAAGACCGAGCGCGTAGCGCGAGGTAAATACATTATTATCGAGTTATTGAATAATTTGTCGTAACAATATCTTCTAATGAATATACTTTTTCTGCATTCAATGCCATACGACTTACCTCCAAGACACTTTTAATTCGTAGTGATTTCTGTAAAGTGTACATAATATGGTGTGACATTTTTTTCGCATTAAAAATTAGTAATTGATTAGTTGAAAGTAATTATACATCACATATAATTCATTATTTTTGAAAACTAATAAATAAAGAAGTAATTATATAAATTCGTCCTATGTAAAAGTAAAAATTAAGTACTTCAAAATAAACTGGGTATCAATAATTGGATGAAAACATTATTTATTATTGAATTTGTTAAATGAATGAATTACGGACTTTAAACATGAGTTTAAAATTGTTTTATATATATATATGTATATATATATATATATTTTTTCTTTCTTTCTTTAATAAATACGCATTCGCACAATACTCAAGAGATCAAGTGTTTGTTAAAGAAAAGCATTATAGATTTAGAAAAGTATTCAGAAAGTACTCAGAAGTGGCTATAGCAAGATTTTTTTATAAACAATTATTATTAAAAAAAACGTATCACACATTTTCAATCAATTAGAATCACTTTTTGCCACGAAAATACTAAAAAAGGGCCAAAAAGTAATCACAAGTGGTGATAGCAAGCTTTTGTTATTAACAATTATTTATTTGTCAATGGCAAAAGACGTCTTATACATGATAAATGAGATGTATACACTTATTTGGGACAAAATATTCGAAGTATGAGGGCAGTTCTACTTTACGGTACGCTTAGCTGCGTCTGTGCAGGCAGAGTGCACTTTCCAAGGTCATATCTCGTGATGGATTAGGGCTAGGACAGTTTCTTTTTTTGAAATTACGCTAAATTGACTCCACTTTCATTTATTCTATATAAACTTTGTCGTAGGATCGACAGAAAACGAGGTATTTCAAAAAACACAACTTTTTCGTTTTTAGTCAAAAATGCAAAAAAAATGAAATTTTTTAAACCTTTCAATCCCCAAAATAATAGGTCGAAAAGACTCTCTTTTTTCAGATGTACGCAGAATTTTATAAACTCTATTTCATCCCTTAGTATTATTAATGCAAACTGAACGTGACTCGATTTATTAAAAAAAAAACTGAACTCCACTTTTATGCCCGTAAAAACAGGTAAAAATGGCCAACTTTGAGGGGTCATAACATGTGACCTATTATAGGTAGGACATTGCTCTTTTTTTGAAATCACATCAAATTGAGTCTACTTTCACTCACCTGCAAAGCACTTTTCCGTATAGTAATTAGATGCAAAGGTACACAGTATTTTTTGAAACATAGTGATTTTTCGCTGAAAATCCAAAAAAGTGGGGGTTTTTCAATATATCCTAACTCGATACCTATGAAAGATAGCGGATTATTTTTTGAACAAAATTTTCTCATAATTTTGTTCTCTTTCTTTTTTATGTTGGAAATTTTGCTCTAAAATGCAATGGGAATTATCCCTCTACGCAAAAGTAACTTTTGGAAATGTTGAAAAAAAAAAAAAAACCGGTTTGGTAATTTATCTGTTCTAGCATTTTTGATATGTTAAAAGGGACCCCTTAACGAAACTTTGTCATTAAAAACATTGCATGTGGGAATTTTTCGGGAACCAAACTACCAGATGACTGGATTACATGCAATTCCGAATCGGATGAATGGGACGTCCCGTACAAATGCGACTTATTATCTGACCGTGCTCTCGAGATTGACTACCTGTTTGGCAGAAACTACGCAAGTGACTTTGTGTAACTTTTTAGTTCGTATTTGATGCAAGCAAAAAACGCAAATGCATTTTCCAATGGAGATTATAAAAATATCTATTCTTCATGGAAAAATAAGAAAGAGTACATTCACTTTATTAAAGTAGTGCGCGAATTTTGATTTTTGAAAATTTTATTCTATATTAAAGTTCTTGGTACAAACAGTTTTCTCTCGGTATATGTTTTTTTTACAGGTATGTAGGTTTAAAGCCGAAATCAGTGTTAAAATAACACATCACACACCGACGGCACTAGCTGCGCGGTGAATCTCGACTCAGGCAAGTTGCGGACGTAAAGCCTTTTCGAGCGCGGTTAGCACTAGGATGGCTGACCATTTGCGATGTGTAGGGCAAGGAGGGGCAGCGCCGACCAGTTAACAGTCAATGATTTTTTTGAAGTTAATAAGATGTAGAATTGATCGATTTTTTTTCATTTCGAGTCCTACATTATTGTATATCTTATTTATATAAGTAATTATTACATGAATAAAACAATGATTTAATAATTTAATTATTTCTAACAAACTGTATTTCGTCGGCTTTGCCCCACACCGGAGGGCAAAGCCGACCGCAGCTTTTTATAAAAATCAAAACATTTGAAGATGGGAAAACATAATGGTTCGTGTCTGTGGTATTTTATGTACTGGAAAAATTACCTTTAAACATATCCAGCAAGAAGAATAAGTTATTTTTAATCAAAATAGTGATAGCTGTAATATAACCTCTTATTCGTTCACATTTCACTAGATACGGCTACGGGCAATGGTTTCTACCGTACCGATCGGATTGAAAATAATAATATTCAATAGTTTCTTGCATGTAGCCCAGAAGATAAGTGGCTCTTCTACATTACCGATCACTTATCATAACCTAAGAACTTTTGAACTATTATTTTCGTCGGGCTTGCCCCCCTGGTGAGGCCTCAATTATTTACGATATTTAAGATACTTGTGACTTGAATTACGTTCAATGATTATAATAAAATAATGTGATATTATTTTATTTGTCAAAATAACAAATTTTCATACTGTAAGTATTGCCATTAATGTTGAAAACTTTATATTTTTGCCAGTGAATCTTCCATTCTTTCGTTGTCAAAACTGTTTTCTGCATAATTTTTCTTTTACAACGTCAATTTTCAAGCTTTTAGTAAGTCACACTATCTCTTGAATAAAATAGATTTATTTAATGCAAAGTAGAATTAAAATTGGTAAATAATAGCGATGTTATAAGCAAAGTCGCCTTTGCCCCACCGGTCGGCGCTGCCCCTCCTTACCCTATTAACTGCGTTTGACTAACGTCTAGCGACTCTAGCGAGAGGATTGACGACGAGGGTGACAGTGGTGTACACTCACGATGATATATCCTGTACATCGAATGTCTACATTCAAACTCGAAAATCGGAAAACCGGCTGGACTCGTGAAGATTGTTTTCTAAAGCAGTTTCCCTCATCCCCGGCCAAACGTACAGTCCTTACCTATAGTTGAGTGGGACTTGAATGAACCACTAGGCTATCTACAAAAATAATAATAACACTTCATACCATTTTCCAATTTTTTTAAAGAACTATTTAAAATTTCTCATATATATAATATAACTTTTTTTATTAAAAGATATATTATTTCAAACTAATATTAGCAGCATACAAAAAAAGTAAAAATTCTCTTTTAGCGCAATAATTTCGTAATTTTTTTTTCAATTTTTGAAACTTTTTTATTTAAAATCTTAACAATTAATCACTGAATTCAAATTGTTATGGAATTTAACTGAGAATCAGCAACTCATTTCTTAAAATTTGAATCACTAAAAAAGCCCCTGGAATTCTAGCCGTAATTAACAGATTTCTCAGTAGTAAACGTTACTTAAGTTTCAGTGGCAGGTATTGAAAAATCCTGTCGTATTTTAACTGGGAAATATATCAGTGAAAACCTACTGAAATTTTAGTCAATTTTGACTCATTGGCATCATGAAAAATGAGTCGATTCTCAGTCAAATTTAATTGACGCTTTAGATAGACATATTGATCTTCCTCTACTTAGGGTGTTCAAGTTAATTGGATAAAATCTATATTAATGAAAAAAAGGTATTTCGATCATGATATGTTTAACTTTCATTAAGAGGAATAAAGTACCAAACTATAGAACAATTTAAAGAGCTTATAAAGTGACTACGCTGGCAAACAGATTTTACATCTTACGTGCGCTATATTAATCAATCAGTCAATCAGCCTAATCAATCAGTACACGCAAAAATTACCCAAGTATCAAATTGAGCTAGAAAATCACCTCAAAAATCAAAACTTTACACAATGGGTAATCTTCATTTGATACATAATGTAGTTATCAACTGTTTTCAAAGTTATGATACCCTGGGGTTTTGTCTGTAAGTATTCACTGATTTCACGCAGTAGAAAAAGGCATAATCACTGATTTCTCACTGAATTTAGAGAATGAAGATTTACCCTTGCAACAATTTTCAGTTAATTTTCGGACTTGAATGGAGAGTTTGTTTTTACTCTGTAAGTTATATTAATCACATCCTTCTGTTCATAATTTTGTTTTGTTAAAACTGAGTTAACTAAAGAATAAAAATAGGAAAGTTATTACCGTCTATAAATCCACCAAAATTCAGAATTCACTGATTACCTTTAGTGAAAAGAAAACTACCAGTCAGTGATATTTCACTATAATCATTGAAAATACTTATACTGATTTAATTCACTGACTTATTCCTAACTGATTCAAATTTTCAAATTTAGAGAGTAAGCACTGTTAAAAATAAAAAAATTGTAATGCGAAATTAGAATTAAGGTACGGTTGCAAAACTTGCATGGTAAGTGTAAAATTACAATACATGTGATGTGGGCCTCTGATGTGGGCCACATTAGAATTAAGTTTCCACGATAAATTTTGTGCAGTGCACAATTATCATTCATTTAACGATTTGACAGTATATAATAATTAAAAAATGGTAGGCCACTATTATCAAATTCTTTACCTAAGAAATACTCACCTAACGTATGATTTGGTGTTGACAATAGCCGCGACACAGTAAAGTCTTGTGGAGCATGTGAATTCTGAACCTGGGTCGCCATCACAGAATTACTTGTACCTTGATTCGAGTCTGCGTTTAACATTTTGCACTCTTTTTTTTTTATCTTTCTACTCTTCACAAAAAATAACAAAATACATTCACTTCTTAATCCATTTTTTCAAACCCCATAAATTTCTCATAGTACAAGAAACCATAAATTTTCAATTAGAAACATTGGAGTCACCGTGATTTCGGACAGTTTATAACACTCTGCAATATAAATCCTCAGGCCAAATTCACTAAAATTTCGTCGCACAAACTTTTTGCTTGATATCAATCCCATCTTGTGGGCGTATAAATCAGTTTGAAGTTTTAAGCCGCTTTATCCGTTGAGAGCCTGTTTGAGCGCGCCATCCGGAATTTAAAAAATCGCCGCATGCGTGCCACGACTGCCGGTGCACATTTTACGAGCCGTCGCACTTGTTAGGCCATTAGAAAGCGATCGCGGGCCGGTTTTGTTTCTTATTTCTGATACCCGATCGAAAACTAGGATGTAAGTTGGTGTGAATTAAGCCCTCTGGTTATAATCAAGTGCTAAGCGCGGAGCATATTCAGGCCCGAATTAGGACCGGAATTTAATTACGAGGGGAGTATTTCACGGGTAATTGAATTAGTTGAATCGCGATTCAATTAACCGCGTTTGGGGTAGAGAAGCGAGGAAGAGCCAGAGAATTATCCCTCGAAATTATTTTGCACGACGTTTCGTTCTTAGGGCGGCAAGATGCCAACTGACTTTAGCGAGTTAAGATGTACTTAAAACTCTCTTCGGGCAGACACGAGAAATAGAGCGTTTTAAGAGTAGGTGGAGATCTCGTCGCAAGCTCCACCCTCATTAGACGCTCATTGGCCTCGTAACGAGCTGGATGCTGCGTTAGGCGCCGTTTCCGAGGAACCTCGTTTGTTTTTAATCTCAAGTTGCTTGTTGCTTCTTCGAGATAGATATCAGACCTCGCATCATAGTATAGAGATTATTCAGTCGCGAAAGCTAAACAGCTACTCTGCAATAGATAACCGATTAATGCCAATAGAAATACATATGTCGGCGTCCGCATGAAATGGGTCATTTATTGAAGAATGTAGACGGTCCTAGTTTATGAGATATTCGCAATTTTCTAAAGTCAGGGTCAAAATTATTATTTTTCGACTTCAGGACCGATACTGAAACTATATTAACACTATACTTGCATGTCCTGAGGGCAACCGGAAGTGGGTATATTTCATGATCGAAGAAGAAGTATAACACGTGCTCTTATGGCACTCACCCACTTTAGATGCGTTTTTCTCGAAAAGTGGGGTTTCCAAGTTCCAACTTAAAAAATGCCTTGAAATTCCGGGGATTTATCCGGCTACATGGCCCGAATCCTATACGTAAGAGGTCGTGCATAAATGACTTACCGGCTCTTGGGTACACTGTTAGAAAAATCTGTATGAGATTTAATACACATGTGTGTGAAGCAAATATGCACTACCGCTACTGAATTGTAACATACATTGGTGTAGTGAATTTAATATACATGTGTATTAAATTTAAAATACAGGTCGTTATATCAGTTTGCGTGAAAACGCAAAGTGCTTTCATTTCTTCAAATCTTGTCAACTATTGGCAGTTAAATTAATAATCTAGAGTTCGTCGACTGAATTCTTATTTATAATGAAAGTGCAATGTACGGGTAGAACTTTTCCCTAAATTCGCTCTAAATGGTACAAATTTAATGCGAATACAGTTGAGTGTAGGTTAGCTCTGTTATTTATTTGCTTAATTGAACTTTTCGACTTTAAATCCAATTTGATTTTTGGTTAATAGGAAGACGGTATCATGTTTTATTATTCAGGATCCAAAATGACTGCTAAACTTATTTTGAATTTGTGTAAAGTAGAATTATCTGCTTTTTGTTGTAAGTGATTAACATGAATGTAAATGAAATTTAATATACACGCTCTTAATGACGATTATATATGCTTCATATATTAATTTTAATACACATGGGTATATTAAATTTAATATTATATATACATCAAAAACATTTCAAACCATTTCTTACGTAAGATATTTTCATGTCTGCGAATCACTAAAAAACAAAAGAGGGCAATTAGGCATTTTTTTCAATGAATGTATGTGAAAGGGGATCAGGGGGCGGGGGCATCCCCATTGATTTAAAATATTTTTTCAAGTTGAATATAAGGCGATAAATTCCACTTTATTTATATTTTTCAATTAGTGTTCACATTCATAAAAAATCTCGGTCCCAGGCCGAGGTACAGAAAAAAAATATAATATACATTTGATATGATAGAGTTGAACTTAATGAAGATTAGTTCGCACTTACGACAAAATCGAGTGCGAAGCACGAGATGCGTGATGAGAATGTGGTCGTTAAAGCCGAAGGAGCTTTAACAAAAGAGAATTCACAATCACGAAATACTTCGTTACCTCCCTTTA
Source organism: Andricus coriarius (assembly GCA_932066315.1). NCBI lineage: Eukaryota > Metazoa > Arthropoda > Insecta > Hymenoptera > Cynipidae > Andricus > Andricus coriarius. Next base: position 3,817 of record CAKNWT010330990.1, on the reverse strand, counting down.
TGAAATCCTCTCTACGCCACTGTATCTTACACATATTTATCAAACATTTTACGGAACATTTAAAGTATTAACTTTAAAATGATGCAATCCTTAATCCTAACTTCTACCGTAACTATCTTTACAAACAGTGGATAGAAAAACGATTTATATCTACATATATTTTAATAAGTGTATTACAGAAATAAATATAACAATTTTTCGACTTACCCGTGTACATCGTCTCAGTAAAAGTTAAATTCCATAGTAAGAAAACTCCTAAATACTATACTGGTCTACTGGTCTACAATACATGACGTTCAATTTCATATATACTGTGGTTTTAAGCCGTTTTTTTGTATGTTTACCGTATTTTTCAACATTAACAATGTTTTTTTTATTTTTATAGTATTTTACGAGTTTTTAAACAAAGTTACTTAAGAAATATACCCGAAAAGCAGTGCTCTCTTCTGGTTGCCAGAAACTCATATTATTTTCTAATACAGACCTATAACAGTGCATCTGTCAAACTTTTTCTGAGCATTTTTTGGACAAGATTAGTTTTTTATACGTTTGCACCATAATTAAAACACTGCACAATCTGATACAATAAAACATTGCATCTTAACCTACTGACTGCAACACTCAGAGGTTAGGTTAATGTACAGGAAGAGGTGGCTCATACCGCCCCGGAACAGTGACTCATTCCGCCCCATATATCACTTGCAAGTAAAATCATAATTTCACCTATTTCTGTTGTTGAATTATATAAAAATCTGTTGAAAACTTAAGGTTTATTAAATAAGCTATCTAAATAACCACTGGAAAAACATATAATATGTGATTTTGTGTGATTCTTGGACTTTCTAAACAAATGCAAAATAGCAGAATACAGGTCTTCAAATTTTTACTTTCGTTTTTTCCAAATCTATTCAACATAAGGCGAAAATGTTGTTAAAAGAACTTTGATAACGTTCTCCCTGATATTCGTACAAAGAACAGTTACAAAAGAAATGATAGATTGCGAGAAAATTGAGTGACCCATCTTACCCCCTATGCTCATCTCGCCCCACCCTACCCTAGCAGTAAATACACGCGCGCGCAGCGCGCGTTTACGTCTCTTTATTTATATTTCCTATCATTAAGAATATATATATTTCGGTTAAGAATTAACTTTATTTTTAAAAATTCATATTTTCGTGTTGAAAATTCAACTATTTTGTAGAAAATTTATATTTTTGGCTAAAAAATTCCACAATTGGTTCAAAATAAAAACTATTTTGTTAAAAATTAATTTTTTTGGATGAAGATTCATCATTTAAGTTGAACAATCTTTTCTTTTGTTGAAAATTTAACTATTTTGTTCAAAATGTGTACTTTTTCGTGGAAAATTGAAGTATTTTGTTAAAAATTCGTATTTTTCGATAGAAAATCAATGTTTTTGCTTAAAAATGCAACTATATGGTTGAAAATTAAATTGTGTTAGTACAGGCTTCAAGTATTTTGTTGAAAATTTATATTTTTTGTTTAAGTTGAGCTGCTTTCGATTAAAAATAAAAATATTTTTTGGTTGAAATATCAGCTAGTACATTTTTTGTTTAAAATTCATCTTTTTAGATTTAAAATTCAATTCCTTACATGAAAGTTGAACTACTTTCTTAAAAAATCATTTCTTTTGGTTGAGCATCCAACCGATCTGCTGAAAATTCGTCTTTTGACTTGAAAATTCAACAAATTAGTAGAATATTCGTTTTTTAGTAAAAATAAATTTGTTTGAACAAAAATTAAACTATTCCATTTTTTGTAAAAATCTCTTTTAGTTTAAAAAATCAACTGTTTGGTTGAAAATTTATGTAAGTTGTTGAAAATTCATCTTTTTTTAGTAGAAATTTAATTTTTTTGGTTCAAAATTAAATTATTTGGTTAAAAATTCAACCTTTGTGTAGAAAGCTTGTCTTTTTGGTTTGCAAATTGAACATTTTGTATGAAACTTTTGTTTTTTGACTGAAAAATCTTTCTTGGTTAAAAATTCAACTCTTGTTGAAAATTCGTCTTTTTGATTTTATCATTTATCTCATTTGGTAGAAATTTGATCTTTTTTTAGTTAAAAATGCAACTGTTTGGTTGATAATGAATCTGTTTTGATTGAGGATAAAACTATTCTGTTGAGAATTCATCTATTTTGGTTGAAAATTCAACTACTTGATTAAAGTATAATTATTTTGTTTATTCATAAGAAAATTTTGTAAGATGGGTGGGAGGGGTGAGGTTTTCAAAACTTACGGACCCAAAGAAAGGGGGGAGGGGGCGTTGTTCAAAATTTTAGAAAAAACTTTACGTAATTCATGCACGGCCTCTATAACTATACATACCGATCATAAGGCCCCTTCCCATGCAGACGCCCACATATTTTATTATTTGTCCCTGCTGAAAAAATATGGAAACAGATATGCAGGTATAATTCTCTACACTAAATGTCACTTAATCTTCCCAGTGTAATATATTTGCGAGTATTCACTGTATTGTTGTAGAATTTGCTGAGTTTTTATTCTTTTCGATAACATGGACTAATAGCATAAGCGAGATATATGTAAATTATTTTACCATAGAAACATAGTAAACAAGCTTAAGTACGTGAAAAATAAACTTTCTCTTGTTCTCCACGTATTCACGTTTCTATGTTTGAGCAGGGTTTTCTAAACTGAGAGGTTAATAAAATAAAATTTCTGATTGTTAGGGGAGAAGCGGGTAATGCGGCGCGCATAACATATATCAATCGGTAGATAGAAAAATATATTCGATAATGTAATGGAAAAATATGTAACTGTAGATCAATATCTGAGCTTTGCTTTCTTCATATGAAAAATTGAATCTCCATCAATTAAAATACTTAATTATTGAGACTTCCAAAAAAGTCCATGTACGTGAAGTTACCCTACCAGTCGGGTAATGCGGCGCGCAATATTAATTTTATGTGTGCAAATTAAAAATAATGTTCTTGCAATCGAACGCACAATTTCAGTAAGATCAGATTTCTATATTCATTTGTAGTTAAAAAAAATAAATTTGAGGTTCTATTTTTGGAGTGATTACCATCCAAAGCTGTGAACATACAAGATTCAACATTTTGATATTTTACCATTAAAATGGCCGTCCGCGCCACATTTCCCGCTTGTGCATGGACCTGAAACAAGACTTTTATGAGCAGATATTAACTAACTTTACCTATTTGTGACACATGAAGTCCTTTGGAATAGTCTGAAGATCAACATTAAAAAAATTTTAATACATTTGGACCAAAATAGTGTAAGCTTCAATGATTTTTTCGAAGCTGTTATAATAGACGAGAAACACCCAAAACAAACTTTTCAACTTAAAAATTAAACAATCATATTAAATAGCCTAATTTCATTACTATTTGATATTGCATTCATAATGGCATATACTGAACCAAACCTCACTCGTTAATAATAAGTCGATTTTTTAAACATCCACCGCACCGCATTTCCCGCCCCGCCGATTTACCCGCTTTTCCCCTACCTTTTAGAAATGTGGCTTAAAAAATATCATATTCCTTATGTAGATTTTTATTTTTAGTTTAACAAAAATTGCTTCAAAAAAGAATAATGAAACAAAAAAAATTCTACTAGGTCAGTGAAGTAATTTTATTTGTTGTATTATATACATTTTTTACGACACTTTGTAATAAAGAAGAAGATTATATATAGGGTTCATAGAGTAGAGTAATTGTTAGAATAAGATAGTTTTTAAATAGATTAGGGCAAAAAGGTATAGAATGGAGTTGGCTTAGGATAGATGAAAATAGAAATGGCTAAATTGA
>CAKNWT010330989.1:0-14553 GCA_932066315.1 Andricus coriarius | reverse complement strand
ATTAGAGTGGTCCAAAAATGCATTGCAAAATTTTTTTTTACCCTAGGGGGCAAGCCCCCTCCCCCCAAAAAAGTTTTCATCTCCGGAGAAAAAAACTCCCTAATTTTTTTTATCGTAATTAGAATATTGACACGTACCGCCGGGCCCCAAATATTGGCCCCATGACCCTTTAAACAATTTTTAAATGTTTAAACAAAGGTAACTTATTTAAACAATTATTTATTCCCCAAAAATGAAAAAAATAATCGTATTTTCTGATTTAAATGTAGTAGTTTGTCATTGTTTAGAGAAGTAATTTTTTTTTAAACATTATGTAATTGTTTAATCAATTACTTATTGTTCATGCTTAAAATTTCTAAAAATTGACCCAGAGATGTCCATGTTTTTCTCAAAGTGGTATCCTATGCTACTTTTTGTTGAATAATTACATAATTTTGATACATTTCTTTGAATTTTTAATAAATTTATCTTTGTTTACACAATTTTGATTTGCTTCAGCAGTTATTTCTTAATATATATATATACATATATGATTAATAGTCTCTGATCCGCCGAAACTTTATTTTCCGTCAAAGTATTAGGGTCTTGAACTCCGTACAGTCCCCACCCCGACCCTGCAAAGTTTTCAGTCCAGTAGAACAAAATAGACTATTTCGATGTACTTTGACCTGCTAAATCTGAATATTTAGTCAGAATTGCATATCAAGCGCGTATTTTTTTAATGAAATGATTTACATAACCCAAAATCAACAAAAAATATGTTTTTTGAGATTAGAAAAAAAAACAAGAGCCAATTTTATAATCCTGATCTCGGATTCGGATTCAGCGACACAAAATCCATAAGAAAAGACCAGTCTGGTCAGCCGGAAAATTCACTTTTTTTCGGCGGAGTATTAGGGCCTTGAACTTTGTTCATTCCCTCCCTCCCGCAGAGTGGTTGGCCCAGCGGTCCAAACTAGACAGTTCCTATCCTAATTGATTGGTCTAGTCTGTCAGAACTCCTACTTTTTTGTGGGGTTGTGTTACCAATATTAAAGTAATAACTGTATAAAATTTCAGGTATTCCCAAACCCTTGAGTCTTTTTGCTCTCCATTTCTTTTATTAACAATAGGCGGTAATATAATAACAATTAGTGTTGTAATGATGCAGGTGATTTTTAATTTTATTTTATATTATAATATTATACCAAATTCTTTTGTATGTACATATATTTTGTACCTACCTATTTTCAGACCTTAAATTCTGTCGGAAATATAATTCCAACCATCAAATTTGCAACATTTTCAGTAGCAGTAATCTTCAACACATATATTCTTAGCTTGCCTGGTCAAAATCTGATAGATCATAGCTTCGATGTTGCAAATGAGGCGTAAGTTTTTTCACATGAAGAAAACATTCTTTCTTGCTCAAATTTTTAATTAAAGTATCAGTTTGTCTGAAAATTTAAATTTAATAGTTTCAAAAAATTTTAGCTTCAAGGCTTGTTGGTATGATATGCCACCAAAATCGAAAAAACTACTAATCATGATAACCATGCAAACTTACAGACCATGCAAAATAACGATTGGCAAAATGTGTGTATTAGATATGGTTAGTTTTTCTAAGGTAATTACTATTTATTTTAATTATTGAGTTATTAATAAAAAAATATTTCTCTATGATAAATATTTTATTTATTATATTTAATGTTGAAGATTCTCAAAACATCGCTTTCTTACTTCACTGTCCTGGCATCGGTTCGCTAAAAATCTTCTAAACTTTAAATTGGTTTCGTAGCGGTAAATATTGGCATGAACAAAGGTTTTTATTATTTTAACAAGAAATGGTGTATAATATAGAACATAATTTTTCCTTTAATTGCATTAATATAAAAATGGAATCAAGTACGAGCAGGTATGTGAATTCGCCACCTGGAAGCGACGAGCTGAGATCGAAGAACGTTAAATTAATTGTATCCCCTTAGTTAGTAATTATCTTAAGTAATTACCTTTCCGAGGTATAATTATTGAAAACTATTCATATTTTCAATACACCTTTGTTCGTTGTGAAAACTATAACAGACTTGTAAAGCGTTATAATTTCTTTAGAAATTATACGTTACTTCAATAATAGTATACGTATGGTAAACATTTCCTGGAATATATTATAGTATCGTAATAAATAAAATAAATCTTATTTTTGAATATATCAAAAAGTATTTAAGGATATAGAATTCAATCAATATATCCATCTTACCTCGAATTTTTTAAATACTAGTACAGTACCGTCCAGGAGTATGAGGACACCTAAAAAACTAGCGATTAAAAGCATATACTCACTTCGCTCATAGGATATCTCCAGAAAAAAACAAGATAGCATAATATGTAAAATAATGTAGATAAGATAATTAAATGTCGCGCCAAATGAACCTATTTTAGGTATTTTTGATAAATAGATACTGAGTTAGTGAGTGAGAAAGACCGTTGTCATTTCTGATTCTTGCCAATTTTCATGATTCAACTTGAAATCCTTGCTGAGGGGGATATAATTCCTAAAAATGCGGTCCAACGCAAATGGATAACCCTGAATTATACGGATTACCCTGGATTGTATCGCATTATCCTGTATTAATCTCGATTACATAAAATTACATACGGTGGAATACCCAAATAGATCCACTTTAAACTAAATAGTTGAATTTTCTACACTAAAAAGATTAATTTTTTAGCAGAAAGGGTTCAATTTTCAAACAAAAATGGAAAAATGAAATTACTAGATGAAAAATTAAATTTGAACCAAAAAAGACAACAAATCTTCAGCAAAATAGTTGCAGCCGCAATACAGTTCAACAAACTTGTTTAATTTTTTAGAAAGCACATTAATTTTAAACCAAATAGTGCAATTTTTAACCAAGAACATGAATTCCTAACCAAAAAGATTAATTTTTTTAGTCAAAAATTACGAACGTTCAACCAAATCGTTAAATTTTCAACCAAACCCTTACAGTAATAGGATATACCGAGATATCCCATTAGATCTCATTCATCCCCCAGGTTGTCCCTGGGATATCCCGTCGGATAACCTGCAAAGCGGAAATGAAGATATCCTGGAAAGTATTCGAAAATTTCCTGTTCAATTGTGATGTGACAGTTATTGAATCATTTTCGATACCGTTTTTGTCCTCGCCTTTTGAATCCCCTTAGCAGTAGAAGTTATCTCTTAAGCTGAATCCCTTTCTGTACCCAGCGGCAACAATATTTTTCTAAATACTTTTAGATACCCCAAATCGACCATGAAATAGAACATTTTTAATCCCTTTCAATGTTCACATTTCGCTGTACTTATTTACTGTTTTTCGTATAATAATAAGGTTAGAAGCATTTCAAAACATAATATTGGTCATTTGGCGTTTTCATTATATCATTATATTATATTTTTTCAATTGATCACTCGATTTTGCCAATTATATGTTTTTAAAGCACCTTTTAATGCGTTAAACGAAAATGGTGTTTTTAATTTATTTCAGGCTATGTCTGACAACTCCGATCGGCTTTGAAAGGGATTGGAATCTGAATATTTTCGCTCCCTAATCGGGTATTCAAAAAAGAAGGACAGAAACTGCATTCATAGTTATTGAAAATTTTAATACCTTTGAATGCAAGCCTTCCTACCGGGATATTACAATTCTTATATGTCGCAAATTTTTATATATCGAAAAGGAATTTAATTTGTCTCAAAAAGAATATTTTTGCAGCAAACATTATTCAGTTGCCACAAACTTCACTTAATCTTGCAGCCAAATAATTCTATTTGTGTGAAAAAGATATTCAAGAGGTTCAAAACTACAGAGTAATAATAAGGAGACCGATCTCCGTACATGCGTTCTGACTACGGTCACTGCACCTTTATTGCCAATCTCGGGCATTTCGAGCCAGCACTCTGACTATTCGCCCATGCGCACTGTGATCTGCCATCACGTTATCACGCGCGTGAAGCGTGCGAGTGAGCGCCAGTGTTTCCATGACAATCGTGCACGTACGTTACAACAACGTCAACAGCCTGGCCAGAAAGGGCCTTGTGGACTCAGAAATCACAGAAACAGTCTAGAAAAATCCCTGATAATAATGAAAAAATTCCCTCCGTTGTGTGCAGAGAGCTTCCTATCTGGCCCCAACAGTCCAGCTTGCTATCAAATAATCAAATTTATTAAAAATACTGTTCTATTGGTATAATTTTTCTTTTCACCACTTTAATCCTAAGTCTATGCTTACTACTCATGCTTACTTTCACATATACTCTATGCTTGAAACCCTCATACTTTACGGCACGTGAACACTACAGCTATGCTAAACACCTTGAACTGCAAACATGTGTTTTTAAACCTTCCCGCCATACATAAGCGTATGGGTTCTACATGGTGTATAGAGTGTGGAGAGTGGGGATGAAGAGTCAAGTGGGATGAGAAGCCGTTGCGTGGAACGGAACAACGCCTGACGAGTTGAGTCAGTCGTTCCGATAGCGAGATACGAGTTGTAAGTGCTACGCACACCTGTTGTCAAGCCAACATAATTGTATACCAATAAATGGTATTGTTTTACTTAATTCAACCATGGAGTTTTTTCTCTCTCTTCCTGATTCAACTTTAATAGGCTAGTGCTAATTAGTGAATTCAATTGGGCACATAAAGGCCTATATTGGTGACCCCGACGTCCCTGGAAAGTTGGCTTGGCTTGGCGAAACTTGTTAACATGCACACTCTTAGATCCAGTATTTTAATCAAATGGAATGGAATTGCCTAATTTAAATGGAGTTCTGAATGGATTAAAAAGGATGCAGGGCTTGCGACGATGTTTTCATTGAAAATTTTATAATTTTTGACCATTTCCTGCACCTCCGCTACTGTTTTGAAAGAACGACTCAACGACGCTGTGTATATATACATATTAATTCGCAGGCCCATCTGATTTTGTTTTGGGACGCAAAGCACTCATCGCATCTGCACCGTCTTCAAATACATTTTTGTGTGTTTGATACGCATTGTATGTAACTGTTTTGTTTTGGAAATCATAACCTGTATAATGCTATGACGCGCACGATGACGCATCAGTCAATTCACGACGCTATTAAAAAATGTCATGAGTTTCTCAAAAATTCTAATTCGTTCTTTTGAAAGTTCACAACCAAACTTTTTAATCACATTAAATATCGTATGGGTATTCATACAACATTTTTAATTTAAATGGCATTTACCGCTCGGGTTGTGCGTTATTTTCATGTGACTTCTTTCAAATGCATTGAGTGATATCAGTAGGGTTATGGAAACATGTCGTACCTGTTGGCTTGGAGCCATTGTTTTTATTTTTTGATAACAAGTGCGTGATATATTTTTCGTATTATTGATTTTTTTCTAAAAAGCTTTCCCTCTTGAGAAATGGCATATATCGATAAATATTTTAAATGAATATGAGTGTGCAGCAAATTTTCATATATGCCGATAGCGTCCCGTCGACTAATTACCAATTTACTTAATAATTGCGTTACAAGAAACCTTTTTGAACCACAAATCAAGACAGGGAACATGCACGCCACACTCCATAACATTGTATCGGCACGATAATTTCAAAACATTGCCAATTTTGAATTATTCATAACACTACGGAGGTAGATTAATTTGTTCTACAATGACAGAGAACGACAATTTTTTCTCCGTATTCACCCCCACATTAATCTCAAACCATACGGCTACACATGCACTTTTATGTACTCCGAATATTGTGGTTCCACCTTTCATTTCCCCCTTTGTACACTGCTTAATTGGTTATTCGAACAGAATTGTTGTCTTAAACTGCCTGTCACATAATACAACGCAAATATACTCACTCTTATTGTTTTTTATTTCAAGATAATTAACAACTAAAAATAAATTTAAGCTGAAGCTACTCATACTCTGACGCGTTTCGGGATACATGTGTTTTTGTGATTACTATAAACATTAACTTTATTGTTTTAATAACTCCATTGATCACCACATCTCGACATATGATTCCCCGCACTCCGGTTAACCCACGAAAACTAATGCGTGGTGGGAGACAGTACGGCAGAACGATGCCGGAAAACGAAAATTCGCAAAATTCAGAGAAAAACGCGAACATGGGGGAAATTACGTGTAACGGCAACGAGGTCGCGGGGTTGGAAGAAAATAGAAATCTAAAGATTCAAATGCAGGAGCTTACAACAAAGTTCGATCAACTTTTTGAATTGGTTGAAAAAAATATCCACAGACCCCCGGAACGCGTAGCCCCCTCCTCTTTCTATGAAAACGCAGTAGAAAACACGAATCTTAACGTTGACAGGACCGGGCTCCCTACCAATGGCTCACCAGCTACCACTCCAAAACCCAATATACGCGACATTAACGGCCTATCATTCTGAAAACACGACACAGAAGCATGGTTCGCGTTGCTGGAAACACAGTTCCTTTGGCGCAGTATATTGAAGGATGAGGGCAAATTGGTAAATGTCTTTAACAATTTGGACACCGAGACGATGCGCGATATAAGTAGCACTTTTAAAATTTTAAGCCCCGTCGGAAAGTACGAGCAATTAAAACAAGCTCTTTTAAAAGAATATTCCGAAACGGCAGAGCAAAATCTAGACAGGCTCTTTAAGCACTCGGAGATGGGACATCAGAAACCGTCCACGTTCCTTCAGGATATGTTCGAACTAGCGGCAGGTTCAGTCCCACGCAGCACGATACGGTTTGGAAGGAGCGTTTGCCGACCCATATCGATGACGAGAGCGACGAGAAGAAACGCGCGGACAAGGTTCACGAAATCGTCCATAGGAACGCGAAACATGTTAGCGCCTTTTCCGAAACTCCGGAGAAAGCGGAGCCCGACCCAGCAGCCGGCATGTTCGAGTTCTTCGTGCAGATGACCAGCGCTATCGGTAAGACAAGCCAGGAACGGAGTAGGAGTAAAACGAGACAGAAATATTCCGAGGCAGAAATATTCCAACTGCAGGTTCAGAAAACGAAAAAAGGGTAGTAATGTATGCAGGTCTCTGCTGGTACCATGATCAATTCATGGAATCAGCATTCAAATGTTACGGACCGTGCAAGATGAAAGACTTAGTTAAGTCTACGAATAAAATCGCGGGCGCTGGAAATTGGGAAAACTAAGTAAACCTACTGTTTCGGAGGCGAACAGTAGGGTTAGGAACTTCGTACGGCTCCACATTTAAGATCGAAATTTCAGTCAATTGTTTTTTGTAGGCACAGGCGCGGAGGTATCACTAATACCTACCCCCCCCCTCCCTTAATTGCACCCGAAAGCCTATGGGGCTTAAGCTGTACGCGGCGAACAACACGCTCATAAGTACTTATGGAATATCTCGCCGGGAGCTCCAAGTCGGGTTGCCAAAACCCATTACTTGGAACTTCATTATAGCGAATATCCCTTACCCCATTCTAGGAGGCTACGCCCTAAAATATTACCACCTTCTGCCAACTCTGAAATTTCAAAGACTCGTAGACGGAGAAACCCATGCTTACACACAAGGGGTTCCGAAATTAGTCGAAGAGTTCCCAATCTTTCTGGTGGATCCCAATCACAAATACGCCCACATATTTAATCATTTTTCGTGTGGCCCCTGCTACCTCAGAGAGTACGCCGGCTAGCTCTACAAAAACTAAAGGCCTCCAAGGGCCAGTTTAAAGAAATCTGTGAGCAGGGCATTTGTCGTCCTTCAAACAGTCCCTGGGCTAGTCCCATTCACATGACTGTAAAACACAATGGAGAATCTGTGGGGATTACAGAAGGCTGAACGCGGTCACAGTGCCCGATCAGTATCCTGTTCCACACCTACAGGATTTTCCAACACTTTTAAAAGGAAGCAAGTTTTTCCCCGCTCTGGACCTGCAGAAGGCTTTCCATCAAATTCCGATTGCCCTGGAAGGCATAGCCAAAACTGCGGTCATCACACCATTTGGCCTGTTCGAGTTCCTTGTCATGAGTTTCGGGTTCAGGAACGCGGCACAATCGTTCCAACGATATATTGACAAAGCGCTGACCGGCTTGGATTTCGTCTTCGTTTTTATCAATGACATCCTCATAGCATCTTTGTCAACCGAAGATCATGAGTTGCATTTGAAGACAGTCCTGGACTGCCTAGAGAAGTTTCACCTAAAACTTGATCTCCGAGCTTTAGTTTTACTTAATCCATAAAAAAACTTTTTCGACCCGACCTCTTATTCAATAACTTGATTTTCCAAAATTCAATTTTTTTACAAATTCATCAGTGAACGTAATGCAGGCACTTGAGTAATGGCAGTCTCAGCACTTTAAAATGCATAGAGTGATCAAATAAACTAGAATATATTATTACTTTTCGTAAAAAAAATACCATGAAGGCACCACGGTGCGCCATCGGGCTCGAGCGTCAGCCTCGTGAGCGTACCGGAGTACTCAATGCTTATTTTCATAGAATAAATACTTGAATCCCACTTTCTAATCTACATAGTCTTATATGAAAAACCCTAAGCTTTCTCTTAAGACCAAAACAAAAAAAAACCTGTCTCACTTCGAAAAAAAGTCAAATTTATATTTGACCTTCATTTTTGAAGGTCAAATATTTATTTTTAGAAAAAATGCGTATGCTAATCGAAAGAGCGTGAAAGCCCCTATCGGAACTGTAGTAGACAACATTTTTTTTATCGCTATTAGAAGAGTTAACAATCGCCGAAACAGACGATATCCACGAAAATCCCAAAACTTTCACCCCCTCCCCCTCGGTCAATACTTATCCGAATGACAAAATTTTTTCCCCATAAAGTACTATACAATAGCACAAAATTTTGCCTGAGTTTAACTTATATCGGAGTGGGTACACTTGAGAAATAATGCCCCAAATATGCACTAGCGGATGTTACTTTTATGTCCTTTCCGAACGAAAAAGCAGAAATCCATCTAGTATCAGGCGCGTCTGACACTGCACGGGGGGCGGCCCTCGAGCAATTCTCTAACGGACGTTGGCAACCACTGGCCTTTTATTTCCGGAAGTTCAACCCCGCGCAGAAAAATTACTCAACCTATGACCGTGAATTAACCGCCATGGTGCAGGACTGCGAAAAAACGCCTAAGGTCCGCAAATGTCAACTAACGTTCATCGCGCAATACAATGCACAAATCCTCCACATGCCGGAAAAAGACAATATAGTTGCGGATGCCTTACCGCGAATCGACGCGTTCTTCACTCCCACGATCTTCTATTGGAGTGACCAGAATCTAACCTCACAAACCGAAGTACAAAATGTACTGGCAAGGATAGTCGCGTTCAGACTGCCGACACTGTTCGATGCGATCTATATTTCGCAAGAACGGGCAAAGGATGAGCAGCTGAGGGACATCATTACTGACCCAAATCACCCCCTTAAACTGAAAAAGTTGACGGTGGGAGAGGGCCACGTCCCCTTTTACTGTGATATCCACGAACAGACGCTACGCCCGTATCTGTCCGCAGTCCTACGTAAAGAGGTATTCCAACTTTTTCACTCCGTGGTGTACCCTAGTGCAAAAGTCACAGACAGACTGATCCGCCAACAATACGTGTGGCCCGACATGTGTAGAGACGTGGCGAAAGTGTGCAAACAATGCATCAATTGCCAACAGGCCAAAATAACGCGAAACAATAAATTCCTACCCGCCCACTTCGTCGCTCCGGACGGCCGTTTTGACCATGTCCATATAGACCTATTAGGACCTTTACCTGATTGGAATGGGTACAGGTACATACTAACCATGATAGATAGGTATTTGCGGTGGTCAGAAGCCATTCCTCTGCACGAAACATCTGTCCCCACAGTTGCGAGAGCTTTTTACGAAAATTGGGTATCGCGATACGGCACACCAATTTACGTAACCACTGACCAAGGATCGCAGTTCGAATCGTAACTGTTCGGTGCCCTGCTGGAACTGAACAGATGCAAACGAATTCGCACCACAGCATACCACCCCACGGCCAATGGCATGGTCGAGAGATGGCACAGGGATTTGAAGGCAGCTTTGATGTGCCAGGCAAATGAGCCGGACTGGCCACGTGTCCTCCCCACCGTGCTTCTCGGACTTCGATCACGCGTGAGATTGGACGTTGATGCTAGCCCAGCCGACTTTGTGTTCGGTATAACACTCCGAATCCCGGGCATCTTCTGTTCTTTTAAATTTTCTGTGCCTGATCAGCATCAGTTCCTCAAAGAATTACAGGAGTACATCGGAAGGATAAAACTGATTCCGGTTGAGCACAAGAATGCGATCAAACCTTTTGTCTTTAAAGACCTATCCACCTGTTCTCATGTGTTCCGACGAATTAAAGCCGTAAACACCCCTCTGCATAGGCCTTATATGGCACCTGACAAAGTCATATCACGACACGCGGACGGAAAAACGTTCGTGATTAACGTGAACGGGTCCCAAAAACCGGTAAATATTTAACTGCTTAAACCTGCCCACTACATACCCCCAAATCTAAAAAATAACGTAGATCTATCGGCCGACCCGGACAGCGAGGGAATGCAGGCATAGGGGGGGGGGGGGGTACTGAGCCGGGTACGAATCAAGAACCAACTTATATTGACGTCGAGAAACATCCGTCCGGAAGAGTTATAATCACAGAAGCACAAGTCCACCAGACACCTATACAAGCCTCTTTCGAGACAAACAGAGGCAATGTACCAAAGACAGACGATACGCCGACAAATATAGATAATTCAAACGAGTCGAAACGTAGTTGGTTTATACAGAGCATCCTACGCCAGAGTAAACCCAAGTCGGTACAAGCAGTATCCACCGTGACAGGCAGTTGTAACAAAGATTCACGGAAAAGGGTAACCTTCTGCGATAATCCCAGTATCAGGGTACTCAGTAGGTACATTAAAACTCGTAAAGAACGCCCACAAGAAACTTCTAACCAACTGAGTCGGGTTCAGGAACAAGCCTTCAGAATTTCACTACAAAAATGCTTACAGGGTACCCAAAAATCTCGGGTCCTTTCTCATGTATAATTTGAGGCTCCTGAGTGATGTCAAATCTTGTATTAGAAATTAATAAAAATAGCCAATACTTTGTACACAGTTCGAGATGATGTAAGTTCCTTAACTTTGCGTATTATTTCTATTAAAAGGTATATGGGATTTCCCGATCCCAACATTAATGTCCTTACTTCAAGCAGTAATCAAAGTTTTCATTAAGGAACAATATTTTTAAGTCCAAAGATGTCGGTGCAATTTAGGTATAAGTTATCCTTACCTTGCGAACTTTTGTAACCAATCTTTTAATGAACTGTTTTATGTATCGTTAGCTACACGAATCAGCTATTATTTCCGCCAGGATCAGTATTTTACAAATCAAGAGATGTTTCGCAATTTGAGTATGAGTTAAGTTCTTGTTTTGCGAACCTTTGCGTATATAGGCCTATTTTAGACATTATAGTATGTATTGTTAGCCATACGAATCAGCTACCAAGCGAAACTAGCATCAACGACTAGGTTACTATGTATATGAGAATCTTATTTTCTATCGCAAACTACGTATATAAACCATAGGCCGAAATAACCTCAACGACTACGTTATGTTTAGTTTTTAAGAAACCGCTATGCTTTACGCAAGTAAACTTTCTTACCACTTTATTGTAAAATACAAAAGCTTGTGAACTCTCGATAATTTTAAGTCATTATAATCTTAGAAACGGCCAAATTCTTTAGGAATAAGTACAGATCATGTCACCTACGTTACCTATATGATAAAAATTTATTTCTTCAACCCACTATTCCCAAAAGCCATCATATGTAAAATGTAAATCACTCATTTCACAATAAATTGTATAACTCATGATTTTCATTAGGGGGGGAGTGACGTAGGCTCTCATGGTCTATGGATTGCAGAGAGTGGGGATGTTGACTCGGGTGGGGTGAGGAGCCATTGCGTGGAACGGAACAACGCCTGACGAGTCAAGTCAGTCATTCCCATAGCGAGATACGAGTCGTAAGTGCTACGCAGACCTGTTGTCAAACTAACATATTTGTATACCAATAAATGGTATTGTTTTACTTAATTCAACCATGGAGTTGTTTCCTCCCTTCCTGATTCCACTTCGATAGGCTAGTGCTAATTAGTGAATTCAATTGGGCACATAAAGGCCTATAAGCTACACACCTACTGCTCCATCTATAATCTACTTAGTTAAATACATCTTATTGAAAACAGAACCAACCACGATGGAATAGTAAGGAGTAGTATCCCTGTAAACGGGGAGTGGGACGAGCAACGTCCAAGAATTCGTTAATGCTTGCCACGAATGAAAACTTGGGAGCAAGTTCGTGCAAATGCGCACTGGCGGTTGCCATGCCAACGATGTCAGCACGCGTTGAAAGTTTTATAACTTGTATTTTGTAATCCATAAATTAGTATAATAATGTTATTGCAGTACTTACAATTTCTAGATCTTTTTCGTATTTTTGATGCCACGTTCCTTCTCGTCTTTAATTCAGGGACGTGATATACACCCAACAAAATAAAAACACAAACGAACATAACCTACATATGCATCGAGATGTCAAAACATAACATAGGGGAGTGGGTATATCACGTGACTGCGAAAACAACTCTGCGCATATGCACGATGTTGATCTCAAGTTTCCGATCGTGGCAAGCATTAACGAATTCTTGGACGTCGCTCGTTCCACCTCTGCTCACCAAACACATAGGGTGATACCACTCCTTACTATTCCTTCGTGGAAACAACTATGACATAGCAATGGCCGGATAGGTCTCGCTCTTACCAGCAGGAGAACCTTGGCGGAACAAGAGGATCTGCCGATAGACCTAGTGCTAAACGAAATAACCCCAAAAAAGAAAAGAAAGAAAATACAGCAATTGAAAATTGAAGTTATATCAATTTTTTGTAACTTAGCAACAGTTTTTGCAAATATATGTAGATCTGCACATTTTATATCATTTAATGATTACAATTAAATCTGTATTACTTACCCATAGTTTCCAGGTTACAATTTATTTACTTTTTTGGACCAAAGCACAGAAATAAACAAGCACGTATATGGACAATATTTACGGAAATACAACCTATGTTTCAGTTGTCATTAAACACGGCACACTCGCACGCTTCTCGCGGGAGAAAGAGATAGTAGATTTCAGTGCGCATGGGTGACAAGTCCAAAGCTGGCTTGAAACGCCTGAGTTTGGCAATAAAGGAGCAGTTACCGCAGTCAAAACTCGAGGCGCTTTGTGCAGCATGATCGGTCTCATTATTACTCCGTGTTCAAAACCAAAACAGGCGAGAGGACGATGCTTTTGTTCCAAGAAAACTTTTTCTCTGAGTGGCTCTCAACATTTATATTATTAATTTCCGCCAACCTATAAACATGAACCACCCTTCAAATATTGAGCCAAGCTCGAAGATAACGGTATTTTTTAACGCTTCTGTATTTACTCTTGCATTTCCCTTCCAATGGTAATATTACTAAAAATTATTGACGGATCAGATGTATTGTTCTTGGCTTAGGCTTTAGTATTATAACGTATTCTGATTTTTTATACCTACCGACAATGAAAATGGGTTTGTACTTAGTTTACACTCTTGCAAAATGGATCAGATACTTTGAAGTTTTCGCTGGGAAATTTATATTTTTGATTCTCGATATTACAATATGAATCATTTTTTCCTCTTATGATATGGACTGCGGGTTTTTCAATCTTACAGAAAGAAACTCCTGGAGAGAAGTTTCATTTACTTTTTACTCGCTACTACACTGCATCTCCAGGTAAAGAATGTTCTTTTGAAGTACACATAAAGAATATTTATCGTTTACAGCTTTGATTAAATACAATATTTTGTCGTCGATAGGATAACCAGGGTCGAATTTAAGCATGGGCACTTATGGGCAACTGCCCAGGGCGCAAAATTTTTGGAAGGATTGGGAGGGCGGCAACTTGTGGGAAAAATATTTGAAATTTCTGGAGAATTTACCATTTTGTTGCAAGGATGTCATTCTAATCTTAGAACAGCAAAAGCTAAATAAATTATGTATTTTTTTTAATCTAGACTGCTTACCTAATGTTAGAATTTCACAGTATGATCTTTTCAAAAAAATGTTGTCAGTTAACTCAGTATCCCTTTATTTTTTTTCTTTACATTGCGCAGTAGAAATTCAAACTTTCAGCGCCCCTGGCAGCCATATTGTTTTCAATGATTATCCCATCTTGCATATTTCTCGTTACCTACTCGTTACATACCTAGTCTTGTAGTGTCAGTTTCGGAAAAATAGTGTTTATTAATCAGAACAGGAAAATATGACGTATTAAAAAGAATGAAAATCGAAAATATTGAGCGGCGCTGCATATAAAAAGCGAGCGGCCGAAAAATCACAAAAAGAACATGAAGTGTTGCAGAAAACTCGTGAACTTGATTCTTTTTTCAAAGTAAAACAAATTGATGAAAAATGCGTTTATGATACGTATTAATAATTGCAACTCACCGAATAATGGCAACTTTCTAATGCTGAT
>CAKNWT010330988.1:0-11872 GCA_932066315.1 Andricus coriarius | reverse complement strand
ATGTATATCATTAAGCTATTTCCCTTTCGGCGAGCCTCTAGGGGTAAGCGTGGCACTACCCGATTCGGGTAGTGTTTTTTTAGGTGGATTTGTTACAAATGGGCTCACCACACCCACGAAATAACGTAATAATATCAATAAAAGGGCCGAATCCATTCCAAATCAGGCAGGTTTTACAATCACAGTTCACACATAAAGTCGCACAATCTCTTGGCGGCGAAATATGTTCTTTTTTAGAGAAAATTAGGCGACACGTATTTTTCCGTTTTGAGAACAATAAAAAACCCACGATGTTACGAGTATTTGAATTTTGACGTCTCTTTTTCCAAAAATACCATTTTTCTCTTCAAACTCATATAAGTTTTGACCTAATTTTGATTTTATGAATATTATTTAGATTCTGGCGGTGTTCACCGTTCTCTTACAAAATCTGTCGGAAATTTTGTTAAAGTTAAAAATTTTAAAAACTGGCGACGACTTGTTTCAAAATATAAAAACTCGATTTATGTTTTGCCAATTTTTTACTGTACTTGTTTATTTATAAGGAATATATCCTGTGAGTTTTATGAGGGCTGAATTATTTTTGGAGACAGGAGAAATTTACTTTCCTAAAATCCAGTTTTCGCATTTTTATGCGTTTTATTTATTTTTTAATGAATGTAGTAGTCCTCTTATAATTTTGGGTTTTTTTTAAGTTCAAATATCGCGTCGGCTAGAAAACAGATTTACGAAAAAAATTCCCTACATAATTTTTTGATTAAGTTAATTTTTTAACATAAAAAATGAATAATTACGTTGAAAAACGAGGAAAAATAAAATTGTGCTTATTTTAGTTAGAATATTGATTCTGCAGCAAAAAGTATTATACAAAAGTTGGTCTATTCCCAGAGGAACATTTTTTTCTAAGACAACAAAGTTTCTCCGTAAAGTTTAAAGTGATCAATTTCGAGAAAACAGTAATTAAAAAAATTAAAAAGTTCAAAGACAGAATATTTGAATTTGAATTTTTGAATAAACATACTTTGACGTGCTATGTCTTTAGCTATTTTGAATCAAATTTTCTATAAATTTGTATATCAATAATGCAAAAACTTTATTTCAAAATCAGCATCAGCTAGTTTTAAATAAAATAATAACTTTTTGCGCTATAAGCAATAATGTACATAGTCTCATTCTAAGTTTCTAATAATTGCAGAGATTTGTCAGGGTTGCTACGGAATCAGAATCTAAAAATTCCGACTTTTCCAGGTTTTCCAGACCGTAAAAGTAATTTTCCCTGACCTTTTCGTATGCGTTTTTAAATCCACCTTTTTCCCCTAAACAATAGAAAAACTCAATTTTCACAATAAGCTTCACGACCGTATTTGAAATATGATTTTGTGTTGTAAATAAAGATAATTAAAAATGTTAAAACGTATTTTATAAAATCTAGCATTGGTACAATCAGTCAGTGATCCTTTTGGTACATCACAGCTTAGTACAATAAAAGTTTTATAATAAAAATCAAAGTTAACCCAAGAACAACACCGTATGGGTGGAATCCCACCCAAACTCTGATTACTTGAAGTTGCGCATGCGTGGATATTTCTTATAACCTGCTCCTTCCCAGTACCCCCATAGCCAGTGTTTTTCTAACGTCTGCAGGTCATGAAGGACAGGAAAGGCCATTCATTTTGCAAAAATTTGGTAAAGGTGTATGTGGTGAGCATAAAAAAGTGATTTGCTATGGCTGCCTAAATGCTGCTGATCTTTCAGAATAATTTGATTGAGAAACATGTTACCTGCTTTGTTCACAAAAATTTTTTTCCCACAAAAGGAAACTTTTTTATACCTATTTGATTTTGATGAGTTTTTCCGAGAAAATTTTTGTATTTGATTTTTTTCGTTCATGAAGACATTTTTTTCTAGTTTTATTTGTTACCAAGCATTATTTGTAATAACAATTTTCATTGAAAAGCAATATTTTATTACTCTGAAATGGAAAACCAACCATCTGCTCCCTTCAGAATTTCAAATTCACCACAAATAACAGGAAATATTGAGTTGTGTTGGATCCCACCCCACGTTGTTAGTTGTGTTCTGAAACTTCACGTTGTTGTTCTTGGGTTAAATGAAGGTAAGTTGACCCTCTTCTGTAGGTACAAGTCCTCAACTATTTCGTTTACAATTGGTATTTTTTAGTTGAAAACTAATCTATTCCCTTGAAAATTGAACTTTTTTAAAATAAAAATTCAAATATTTTGGTTGAAATTTCAAACTTTTACATTTTGTGTGAAAAAGTTGGAAATTTAACTTTTTTTAAATTCCTTTACTTTTATTAATAATAATTGAACTATTTTTGGTTAATTATTCAAAAAATTTAATGAGAAACTTAAATATTTGGTTGAAGATTAAATAGTTACGCGTTTTGGTTGAAAATTCTTTTTTATTTAATTTTTAGTTAAAAATTCAACTATTTTGTTAAAAATTCGTGTTTTCAGTTTTAAAATTCAACTAGTTTTGTTAAAAAGTTTTTTTTTTTTTTAATTTAACTATTATATTTTTGTTGGGAATTCAATTATTTTGTTGGAAATGTAAATATTTCGACTTGAAATTTTAAAAATGTAATGCGTTTAAAATTGAATGCATTATTTTTGAAACTAAAAAAGTAATATAAAATTAGAAATTGAAAAAAGTTGTTAAAGATATAATTATTTGAAAGTGAGCGAAAGAACACATTTTTTATATTTGGTAAATTGCAGTTTTTTTTATTGCAATTTTTTGTCTTTTACAGTTCTTCAGCTTCAACCGAAGAAACAAAACATTTGATATTTTGAATTTTCATTTCAAGTTTTCTTTATGAAACAGCATATTTTGACGGCCACTGATACTGAGTTATAATTTTGAAAAAAAATTTACTTTGTTAATTAGAAATAGGTGAAGGTGACAAATTTTCGAAATAGGTGAATAGGTGACCAATGCCCAAAATAGTTGAAATGAGCGAAAACATTCAAAATAGGTGACAAATGGTGAATAGGTGACACGGCAATGACTGCAATAAAAGCGGGGGGCTTATATTTATAATCATTGGAAGGCCCATGTTTTTATTGTAATCAATATGCATTAAAAATAAAAATCTGAAATATGCTGTGGACATACAATTTTATAACAAATTTTCGCAATTTGAAATTGATGTAATATTTTACTTTTATAAAGTTGATCTTATATATTTGTAAACATTCATTAAAACACTATAAATTCTTAACAATTAATTATTTATTTGTTACTTTTTAGTGAGTTATTTCAATTATTTATTTGTGAAATAAAAGTTTAAAAAAAAATTGTAAGTTCCATTACCAGTAACTTACAATACAAACAAGGATTGAACCAAGGAAATACAGTAAACAAAGCCAGTTTGTACGCAATACAGTTCGTTACTAAGTGAACATCAAGTGGCAAACATTCATATAATAGATTTTTTTAAATCTTGCTCGAGCGAAATGGTGGGGAAGTGGTGCACTCTCATGCCGGTCGCCGAGCGAACCTCGGCTGAGCTCGGGTCTTGGTCACTCGGACCGCGCTGCTGAGTTGAGAAGAGTTTAAAAGAGTTAAGAAGAATTTACGTGATTCTCCCTGAGTTGGCGTGATTTCCTAAGATTTGGAAAAATTTCTCATGATCTGGCCAGATCATAAGAAATTTCACATGACCTTTTTTGAGTGAGGAATGGCTTTTCACTCATTTTCACTCAGTGAATAGCCCCTCGATCATTTCAATAAATTTATATTATTACAATTTATAATATGCATTGGTATTGAAACGTACGTATTTTCATTGTCTTCTTTCTATAATTAAAAAAGTGCGCATACTATGAAAAGAAAAACAATTTTTTTATTAAACATTTTATTTAAACTTTTGTCGTTTTTCCATAAATTTACTTTGTTTATTTTCAATGTTATTATCTACGATTCAAACTAAAAATACGCATCCTAGAATAAAGTGGTTCTAAGCAAATGTGTAGGTATAATAATTTAGGCAAAAAATTTTTTTAAATAAAATGTTATTTTAGCTTGTGTCGCTTTTCTGAAAAGTTAATTTTTTATTTTTAATATATTTTTATAACAAGAATCTATAACAAAGGAACCCGCACCAAATACATGGTAAAAAAGGTCCCGGTGGAATTTTCAAAGCTTTTGATACCTCCCAGTTCATGCTCTCCTGATCAAAAAATCTTTATGCCAAAAACTCAAATTATCAACAGTTTTTGCGCTACGACGATTTAAAAGTCAGATTTGGGTACACATTTTTACCTGTGGAGTGGAATTATCACAGACTTTTTTCCACCCTTTGCATTGCTCTCGGGTAAGTTTATACAGAACAAGAATTGCACGGGCGAACAATGCGATGTAATCGCGTTGGAAGTGATAAGCGCTAAGCGTTGGGTCGATGCGCTAAGCGCTTAGGCAACACGCACAGCGTTCATATAAATGCATGTTATCGAGCATCGAAGGCGAAATTCCATTTCGACTGTCCCGAAGAATAAGTCACTAACAAAGTTTTCCGTATACAAAGTGTATCAACTATATTTTACTTCGCTAGAGTGCCGCATCTCTATGTATTTTCAAACGGAGATGCGAGACGCTAACGAAGCATAATACAGTTGATACGCTCTGTTTTCGGAAAAATTGGTTAGTGACTTATTCTTCGGGACAGTCGATTTCTAATATCAAGAGGAGTTTGGTTGCCTGAATCAGTGGTCGCACGCTATTATCGCCTTGGCTGTCTCGCTTCGCCTCGCTCGCCTGTCCCTACTCTCTCGCTTCCGCGTCTACTACCTAATGCTTATCTACTATTTACAATATTTACATATTACTTATATCTACTTCATCTCCTATTTACAATCTTTCCTCCTCCATTCCTCTTCCTCCTTCCTTCTCTTCTTCACCATCCTACCCAACACTCCCTTCACCCATGCTACTGCCCTTTTGTCCCCCCTTGCATGCATCAATACCTCCGTGCTCATTTCACTCCTTTCCACCTCTACACACTCCTCCAACCAGTGCTCCACTTTTGCATACCCCTTCCCACACAGTTCACACATCCTCTTTTCACTCGAAAGCCAGAAAATATTAAAATCCTCCATGCACCCACACCTCATCCTCGCTATAAGCTCCTGACTTCCTTTCTCTCCTTTCTCACATAAATATTACGCTCTCGCCCTTGGCATAATCCACACATAGTTCCCGTTAAACCTTGACTCTCTTATTCTCTCTTCCCCTGCTGCCTTCTCTCTCTCCATGCCGTTTTTCTTAACCAACTCATATACCTTCCTTCCTCATGCATCCTTCTCACTTAATCCATCTGTAGTCCATTCGTTCTAAAATACCTTTCCCTTTTAGCCTCCATCCTCCCACCCCCTCTCCTGTTCTCTTTCTCCCACCAGCAATCCCTAACCAACTTACTTCCCCCCTCTTCCAAAAAGTTCTCCTCATATTTACACGCCCGACTCCCCGCTAGAATCCCTACACTTGTTCTCCCTGTCTCCCTCCTGACAATATAATTAGGCGTGTTCCTTGCCAACCCCAATGTCCACTTTACATACCTCTCCTGTGTCCTATTTACCTCTTCACTTTCCTTCCGCTCCCATACTTCTACGCCATACAATAGCACACTCATCACTGGCGAGTCAAACAATTTCATTCTCCTTTCAAAATTATCTGCGAATAACTTCTTTCCCAAACCCCAGACCTGCCTTATCACCACATTTGCCCTCCTCACTTTCACTTTGATGTGACCATCTACTACCCCATTCCTCCGAAACACGAAGCCCAGGTACACAAACTCTTTCACTTCCTGCACCGCCTCTTCCTTCCACTTCCACTCTCCTTCCTTATCCCTCCCACCTCCTTTTCTAAACACCATAACCTTAGACTTTTCCGCATTCAGCTCTAACATCTTCTTATCCATGTATCTTCTCAACCTCTTCATCATCTCCTTCGAGGCCTCTTCGCTTCTTGCCAGCAACACTATGTCATCTGCAGACGCTAGTGACCAAATCCTAACCTCTTCAAATATCTCCACTCCCCTATCCCCCATCGCCTCCCACAATCTTCCCCTATCCACCGAAGGAAACGCGCCTTTGAGATCCACGAAAAACGCGTACACTCTTGACCCCTTCTTCGCTAATTCTCTATCCACCACGTGCTGCAGAACGTAGATATTATCGATAGTACTCCTACCCGCTCTAAAGCCCGCCTGCGTCTCCGGCAATATTCCTTTCCCCCCGACATCCTTCCGCAGCCTCTCCGCCACCACCATCGCGTATATTTTATATGCCGTATTCATTAGCGTAATCCCTCTATAATTTTCTTGCTTATTCCTGTCCCCTTTCTTATACTGTGGCACTATTAACCTTTCTATCCACCCTCCTGGGAATCCATCCCCCCTACATAATTTCTTTACTACCTCCTGCAGCCTCTCCCTAACCTCTTGTGTACTAAACAGCTATGCTTCGCTCTCTACCCCAGCCAACCCTGCTGCTTTTGACCTTCTTAACTTCCTTATCTGTTTCTCTATCTGCTTATTACCCAACTCCTCCATCTCTGCCTCCCGCGTTCTTCTACTCCCACCATCCCTCTTCTTTGAATCTGAGTCCTGAAATGATTCTTTAAAAAACTCCCTCCACTCCTCACTCCCTATCTTCTCACTTATCCCCACTCAACGCTTTCTAAACCTATTTATTTTCTTCCACACATTCCCTTCTGTTTTAATATTTCCTACCTCCTCTTCCAGATCTTTCTCCTTTTCCTGTTCTTTCTTCTTGCACATCAATCTAAACTCGTTCCTCATTTCTACGTACTCCTCCCTTTTTGCTATACCCTCTTTCCACTTCTTGTACTTCCTTTTCATCTTTTTACATTCCCTATCCCACCACGACTTCACCATTAATTTCTTCTTTTTAAATAGCTTCTTTTGCATGCAACCTTTAACTTTCTCTTTTAAATCCTCCCATATCTCTTCCACCGACTCCCCTTCAAAACCTAAGTTCCTTAACTGCTCCTTATACCTCTCTATCGCCTTCCTCGTCCAGCTCACCCTCTCCCCCATCGAACCTTCTTCCTCCCCTTGCCTTCCGCCACTCTCACCCCTTATCCACAGCCCCAATGGCTGATGGTCCGATTCCACCCTCTCCTTCACTGCGAATCTTTCCGTCTCCTCCCACCCATGTGTATCCATGACTACATAATCTATCACCGACACCCCCACCTTACTTACATATGTGTATTCTCCCTGTTCATCCCCAGTTGCCATACCATTCACCACCGCCCAGCCTCTATCCTTCATCCAGTCCCTTAGAATCTCTCCCTCCTTATTTATTACCTTATCCTTTGATTTCCTTTCAAAGCTCTCCCCTTCCCTGTAAAGGCCTCCTTCCCTCCCCATCCTCGCATTAAAGTTCCCACCTAGTACCACCATACCCTCCTCTCTTTCGCCTAGCAAGTCTTCCGCACTTTCTTCAATTCTTTCCATCCCATCCTTATGGTACACTGTCACAAACTTACACGTTACCCCTCCTATATTTACTTCTCTCATTTGCACTCCCTCCCCTCTTCCTTTCCATGGACTACATCCTCTAATCCTTCTCTAACACCCGTTATAATTCCCCCACTAGCTCTTCCTTTCTTCTTCACTCTGACCGCCTCCTGGAGTCTCTACCAATCCCACAACATCAAACTCTTGGATATACCTCCAGAACTCCTCATCCTTCTTCTTTATCCCTGCTACATTCCAGTACAGCACCTTCACTACTCCTCTACCCTGCATTACCCTCGCCCCCCCCCCTACTTTCTACGAAACAACTTCCCCTGCACTTCCTTCAGCACCTCTTTCTCCTCGTCCCACACCCACATTTTCTCCTCTATTCTTTTTTTCTGATATCCTACCTTTGCCGATCTCCCTTCTCTCATTTCACTCCTAGCCCTGTCGTACAGCATTCTCTGCACATCCCTTTCTTTTCTCGTCAAATCGTGATCGATGAAAACTGCCCTATCCTTTATTATATTCTTATTTCGCATTACCCCCAACTTTTCTTCCCAGCTCTTCAACTCCACAACCGCCACTTCCTCCCCTCCAACTTAACTTTTCCTACCATCTCTTTAGCAAACCCTATGCTCTGTAGCAGCGCTTCCACACCCTCCCTTTCTTCACCGCTCTTTAGCTTCGACCCTCTCATCACAATATTGTTTCTCTTGTCTGCCTTCTCTCTTCTCACCATTCTCATCTCCATTGCCCTTATCCTTTCCCTATCCTCCCTCTCCTCCTTTTCATTCCCACGCTCTCCCACTTTCTCTTTTATCATATTCTCTACCCTCTCCAAAATACCTTTAATTTCGCCCCCCTCCTCCGCCAACTACTTCCCTTTCCGCCATCCACCTTTTCAAGCCTTTTCTCCATCCTTTCCTTCCACTCCCTAATCTCCTCTTCCATCTGCTTTATCTCAACGTCTTTCTCTGCCCTACCCCTCTCTAACCCTTTTACTCTCTCCCTCAGCTCTTTCATCTCCTTTTTCCATTTCTCATCTCTGATTCTCAAGTCCTCCCTCATACCTTTCATCTGTTCTTTAGTCCCCCTTACGTCCTCCCTCAGCCCCCTGATCTCGCCTGATAACATCCCGAGAGCCTCCTTCTCCGACTTTCCCTTTATTTGGGGGGGGGGGGTGACCTACGTGGCCTCCCGCTTTTTTTAAATGGACTCTCTACCTCGCTTTTCTCCGGACTCTCTTGGTTGTCTCTCTTCCTCTTCAAGAGATCCTGCCCGTCACTTGCGCTCTCTCTCTTACTTTCTCGCTTCCTTCGCTCCCACCGTTCCGTTTTCCCCTACTCCCCGACGCGCTGCTCGAAACTCGACCACGCACTGTTGGCCGTCGTGGCACGTGGAAATATTTCCTCCCCGTCAATTTTACCACCAGCACTCTCACTGCCCACCTCCCGCTCTGCCGTCGGTAACTGGGACCTCTCCATGCAGTCCCCTCCGCAACCGACAGATGTCACTGGAAAATAGTGCCGTCTATTGCCGCCAATTTTTCCCTTTATTTCTCTTTTTATTTATTTTTTTCGATTCCTCACAGGCCTTGCAAACACCCCTTTTTCTCCCTTCAGATCCCCTAACTCTGCTTGCACCCCCCTTGATCCCTCTAAGGCCCCAGACTCCTGACCACAAACTCCCCCGACTCCTTGCCAACCTAACCTCACTTTCACTAAATATCTAAGTCCCATCTCACACCTCCGCTGTAAATTAATTTTCATTTTCCCAATTCACCCCGCACAACCCTACTCACCTCCTAGGCTTGCACCCTCACACTCCACTCACACCTTCCCCACAAATTCTGTAAAATTCTTTGACCGCCTGTCACCGAAAACATACTCACTACCGCCGCCAACATGTAAGTCAACTCGCTCGGAAGTATTGTTCCAGCACATGTTTGTTTTTGTTTACTCTACAATGCAGTGGCGGACTGGCCATGGGTTGGGATGCGGGAAACCCCGCCGGCGCCCACCCTATCCGGCCCCCCTCCCCCAAGGCATGTAGGCGCCCTCTAAGATCATTTTTTTAAACAATGTAAATGTTTTTAATATTAAACAAGAGGAAGCAGAAGGAATTTACTAAAATGGTACTCCTTATACATATTGTACTCCATTAGCTATTTAATCATCAACACATGACATCGTACATGAATTCCAAATTATACTTCCAAAGCAAATAAAAGTTTTGTGAAGATAAATTGTTTGTCGTTTATCAAACTATAAATAGTGCAAAATTATTTCGTAAAACTTTAAACGTTGCAACATATTATTGTGTAAGCGAAAGGATTTAAAATCCTTTTTTTATAAATTAATACTATAAAGACACTTCCTAAAATTGTAATTATTTAAAAAATATATGTAGTATAAAGAAAAAAATCCAATTATTTTCAAAAATTCATTATTATCTTCCTTATCTAGTTTCAATTTTTAACCTATATTCTGCTGTTCACAATATCCAAAATGAAAGTGAAGGAATATTTGAAATAATTGAATGTATTACATTAAAGGAAAAAGAGGCAAAAAGTTTGAACGTCTCATCCATGAGATAATTTTATTTCGAGAGAAAACAATTTTGAAAAGTTGGTGCTTTGAAGATTTTGTACCGTGCTATTCGTGCGACATCTCAAATTGATAAAAAGAGCAATTAAATTATGCGTTTATTTTGGTATCATTTTTATTTTCTGAAGCATGTTTTATTAATAATTAAATCGGATAATTGTACAAAACTGATATTTAGAAATAATTATTCATAGTAAAAAATATTTGCATGAATATATTAGGTTCAAAATAATTTTTTTATAACTCATTATGAAATAAAAAAATCTCTGTATTAAAATATTAGTACTGACTCAGTACTTGCCAGTACTAAGATTTATTAAAATAGAGATTTTGTTATTTCATAGAGTTATTGAAGAAATTAATTTTTAACATAATGGCTTCATGTAAATATTATTTACTTTGTCCAATTATTCTTAAATATAATGTTTCTTAGATTTAATTTTAATAAAACTTGCTTTAGAGAACAGAAATCGCACCAAAATGAACGAATAAATTCAATCGTTTTTTTTTATAAATTTGAAATACCGCGCAAATAGCAGGACCAATCAGAGCGCAGGATTTCGAGTCTGCAGTGACTGAGAGATGGTAAATTATTTTTTACCGACGATTTATGTATAATCTTAGGAATATGTTGGCGACCCTGCTTCCATTTCCCTATTTCTTTAGCAGACACGTTTGTGTTGTTTTGTTGTTTATTCAAGGTTTCTGTCGAAAATATTAATTTCCATTGTCGTGACACTTATTTCAAGCTCTGTGCGGTGCATTAATTAAAAATTATAGTGAATTACAGTGTTCATTGAGTCGATTTATGTTGGGTAAGTAAAATATCAACAAACTAAGTATCAATATTAGGTTTAAGAAAGGCTACTTATAAAACTAAAAAGCTAAAGTACGCCAGTCCCAGTAGTATGAGGACGCTTTTTTTCAGGTAATATTTGCGAAAATGCTCAGTAGGTTTATAAAACAAAATATAACATTTTTTGTTCAAAATGTAAAAAGCTTAAAAATCCTGTCAGAACTTGTAACAACAAAATAATAGAAATTCAGTATGTTTGTAAATATCTCCCGAAATATACGAAGCATTTTTCAGTGTTGTGGAGCTCATTTTAAAGATTTTCTACGGAATTTTTTTCAGGTTACAAAATACTACTACTGCTATATTGGTTTAAAACATTTTAGCCTCATTTTTTATTTATAGAAAAAAAATTTTACAGGCCTATAAAGCACCTTCAGGAGCTGAACAGAGTATATACATAATACAATATGCAAATATGTAGAAATATATAAATATATAGATGTAGAATCTAGAGTGCAGTGTAAATATTTTAGAACCCTGGTCAAATATTAAAAATATACATTTAACGACATTATCCGATTATAAAAATGTAAGTTAGTTCATGTAAGTATATGCTGTAAGAAGTTACTCAAATCTTATATTAAGATGGCACTGTTGGTAAACTTCAACTGATGTAAATTTTACCGAAAACCGACGAATTTGAGCAAAAAGCTGTGGAGCGTGTGAAAGCCACGTTATCAGCTGATACCAGGGACGTGTCCTCCAATTATATATATTTGAATTCTCAAAATTTTGGTATTTCAAGTTCCACGTTAGGCAAAAACCAGTAAAAATGTAGAAAATTTTCGGAATAAGTTGAAAAAATTCCATAGAAATTTACCATTAAAATCGGCCTAAGCACATTGAAAAATGATCTATATTGCGGAAGATATTAATAAAACACGAATATACTGCCAC
>CAKNWT010330986.1:0-10415 GCA_932066315.1 Andricus coriarius | reverse complement strand
ATTTACATATAGCTCTATTCACTACATCCATAGCAAACTCCAGCTGATCAATTGATCTTATCCTCCTAGGAATAATTTCCAATGACTCTGCAAGATCTTCCCTATATTTATCCCAGTCAGTCGCTCTGGGGTTCCTATACCTAATCGGATCAGACTCGTCAGCTGGCAGTGAAAAGCATATATAACTATGATCTAAAAGCGATGTCTCATGCGATACGTGCCAGTCTCTAAATGCTTCCTCAATGGATACAGAACACAAGGTGAGGTCAATAACCTCATGACGTCTTGATGTCACAAACATTGGTGTATTTCTGCGATTTAATATGGTGAAATCGGTAGTCAAAAAGTAATCTAAAAGGCACTTCCCTTTTGTTAATGTTCTTAATGTTCGATATTGTATGATGTGCATTCGCATCACATCCGTAGATCAGTGGCCATCCTTTTAAACAGCAATATCCCACCAAAGGTCTTCAGTCCTCTGATAATATAACCAGGTTTTACTCTAGCGATCTTAATCTCGAGGACTGCCTCAATATCCATTGCTTGTTCTGAGTTTAGCTTCTCTTGCTGGAAACCCTCAGGTACAAAAGCCCATTTCAGGTGGCTTTTAAAGGCAAGGCTGCATGAGTCACTTGGATCAACAACCTTTCCCCTCTTAACTAACCTGTCATAATTACGAGGGCTGCTATCAGACCGGGTCTTTTTTTGGGGTCCCTGGTTAAGAAGTTGTTTCGCTTTTCAACAGAACTTGCTGGTAATGGTACCTCCTTCTGGAAGCACTACTATATTTCTTTATCCCAGGGCCTTTTTTGGTCCCAGCATCCTCAGTGGCTTTAGCATCGTTTATGGGACTAATTAAAGTCCCATTCCCAGCTGTACCACCCGAGATGCCAGTAACTGTACAGGCTCCTTGCTGAATTGAAGGTGATTTGACCTCTTCGTTTGTTTTCATCTTCTCGAGAGAAGAAGTATTCATGGAGGGGGTCTTTAAAGACTCCCCTCCATGTGTTTGTTTGTTTGTAGGGATCCATTTTGCTCCCACGAGCAGCTAGGGAACTAAAGGGTCCATCTCCACAGAGCCTTGCTTGTGAGGATAAGGCAATATACACTGGGAGGTTGCCCGGTATCGCAGACACCGAATGAGTAACCATACTCTGGTAACATTCAGCCTTCGACACGGTAGTTAACTTCTTGGCTTAGGGAGCTGTTTTGAGTGTTGTCTACCACCCGATATTCGCTGCTTAGTTGAATTCACGCTGATAATTCCACCTTACTAACCACGAACTCCTACCCATCAAGGGTTGTCATCGTTGCGGCTTCCAGGTCGTCGCTACCCGCGGGAGCATGGGTACGGCACTCTGCCGTATTTTCTGTCGCATTAGTCGGGTGGATGGGGAAGGGGAAGCAGTGAGCCATCGGGAGACTTCGCGAGAGGCGCGGTAGTAGAAAGCATTACACTGCCCATGTACGAAAGTTGCTCTGGTTGCTCATTTGTCAAGAGAAATCAGGGTTCTGAAACTTTTCGTAGCAGGAATCTGTAGGTTCACTTCACGTTAAGTTTCCGGGGACTCCACGAGGTCCGAAATCACCTTCTCCTTGGGCATGGAAATTTTATTCCCCACCCTAAGGAGTAGTCGAGTTTATACGTCCCACAGAGGAGGAAGTATTAATATTATTGAATCACATAAATAAATCGACCATACAAAGTTATTATATATCTGAATTGGGAATGTTAGAACTCTGAATGTGATGCGGATGAAATAGGATTAATTTTGACAGAGTTAATTAATTTATTGAATTGGAGAACAACACTTTATTAAAAATTTTAATCCTTCCTGTCTCCAAAATTGATTAATTGCATGGAAAATATTTAAGATTGTTTAAAATTTTATATATGGCTCTATATCTGTTACAGTTATCATGAATGTGGAGGATAGGGCTGCTTCTAGGAAGATAAAAGTTCCTATGGTGCATAAAATAATACACATTTTGTAGCATAGATATTTTTTTAAGATTGAATGGGAGTTCAATCAATAATATTATGTAATGAATATTTTGTGTGTCAAATAAAAAATAAATTAACTGCAAGTTGTTATTTATGTTTACCTTAAATGACAAGAAATAAAATTAACAAATGGAGCACTGTAAGTTGCTATTTTAAGATTTACGGTATTAGACATTTCTATAGCGATATCACTAATGGAAGTAATATGCATATATGGTAGATACGCGTTGTTAATTTACTATACATTTTTGGTATTTTGAATGATAAGAAAATAATAGTTTCTTGTGATTGTGCATAAGTTAGATGCAGGGGTTATCGTCAATGCACCGGTAATTGGCCACATTCATTTATTGAAAATAAACTGTTGTTTTGTTCATTCTGATAAAAAATTTATTTTTTAAATGCTCAGAAGTCCTAGTACAGAATCCCAATGCTCTGTAGTAAGAGAAGTAATTGAATGTACAGAAAATCATGTTTATTGAGACCGATTCTGCATATGAATTACAATTGGCTGAAATTCTTAAATTTAGGTTAGAAAATCATCAAGCAGAAGTGGAAAAAGACTAGAGGTGTTTCTCGATTCGGCTTATTTTCCTGGCGATGCTGAGGAAATCCTATCTCCTAGAGGAGTACAGGCTCTAATCCAGCACTGCTAGGAAAACAGGATTCCTCTGCTGTTGGGCTGTGAAGCAAACTCCGACTATACAGTGTGGGGGAGCATACACATCAACGGCAGATGAAGAAATTTAATTGAAAATCTAGCGAACACTGAGCTGCAGATTCCTAATCGTGGTGATACCTCCAACTTCCAAATTATATACAGGAGTGAGGTTCTCGACTTGACTCTATGTTCGTAATCTCTCTATATAACTCTATGTTCCAATTAGTCCGAGGAAAACCGTCGGTTTCAAAGATCAGAAACCCCAGGAATACACTTAGGGATTCATATACAGGCTGAAGAGGAACTCAAAGACAGGGTTGTGGAATTCCATACAAGCTACGGTCATCGTTCTCATATGAGAACGATTACCCTACAAGTACAATTAAGTCTATGAGAGGAGCTGAGTGGTGAATCACCCACCTCGAGGAACTCCGTAAGGACACTAGAGCGTTGGACAAGAGGCCAAACAGAACTAAATTTCCTTCAGACTGAGACATGTAGAAGATGGATCAGTATGAATACAATAAAAACTTAATAATTTATAAACAGGAAGATTGGAGGGGCTTCTGCGAGGAATCAAAGAAAATTCCGGACACATTGATGCTTCACAAGATCGTGGCACAAAATTCGCAAGGTCGCCTCGGGCTCATAAGGCTCGATGATGGCGAGTTTGCCGAGGACGAAGAAGAAACGCTAAGTCACCTGATGAAAGTCCACTTCCCATTTTTACCGAACTCATACTGAACGAGAAGAGGAAGGCTGTGGCCAAGGGAGGGAGAAGGCCGACTGGAATTTCGCCGCCCAGGTGAAAAAGTTGTATATAGTTTATATGTAGTGGACAAGAACATGATATTTTTCATTTGTTTTATTAATTTTTCTGCGTACGACAAATGAAAAATATCAGTGTTTTGTCCACTGTATATGAACTATATATAACTTTTTCAACTGGACGCCAAAGTTGTTGTTATCAAGAAGATGGAATGTGGCTTTGGGTCCTTCTGCCCCTTTAAATAATCGGGGACGAATGGCGTCTGTCCAACGCACATATAAAAGGGCTTGGATTTCGTCGTCCCTCACTAATGAAATTTTTTAGGGCAGGTATGGCCCTTAAACACGTGTCATTGGCATGGAAGGACGGCACAATGGCTTTTATTCCAAACCCTGGGAACGTGGGCTACACTGCTGCTGAAGATTTCTGGCCAATAATTTTAACGTCCTTGATTCTGAGGATGCTAGAGAAACAGGCCGAGAGATATATTAGTGATGAGGTGATTTTAGCCTCTCCGCTGCAGAGGGCAGCCTTTTAGACAGGTTGCTCTCCTAGATAAAAAAGTCATATATAGTGGACTAAACATATTAATTCTTATTTGTTTTATGCAGAAAAATTTATAAAATAAATGAAAGAGCGTCGAAAGTTGACGCCCCTGCATTCCGTGGTAAGAAGATGATGATCTCAGACTCAGTTAAATACCTAGGAGCAATCCTAGATAGTAAATTGAACTGGGCGAGGCATCTTGAACCCCAATTTAGGAAGTTTTTCTATCACATTTTGGAAGTGTAGAAGAGCTTTTGGTTTGACGTAGGATCTAGGGCGAAAAATGATTACATGGTTCTGCTCCGCTGCCCTTAAACCCAGGCTCCTAGATGCGGCCGTGGTCTGATGGCCAAGCGTAAAACTCAAAACGATGCAGGACAGGCTGCGACGATTACAAATTCTAGAATTTAGGGGCTTAGTGAGAACAATGAGGACAAACAGAAAAACAGATTTTACTATGCAACATTGTAAGATATACTTTTTTCGGATCGCACCAAGTACTCAGTGAAAGTGTTATCACTACAATATCAGACAGAACAATTTTGTCAATGAATTAAAATACAAAAACTCAAATAGTATAGTATTTTCGCTACTCAGTCTACGAGCATCCGGGGTTTCGCTTTATAGTAGTTACGCCACTGCTTACGATAAGCACATTTTAAAAAGTGAAATTGTCGACAATTCTTTTACAAGCATTTTTTACGGCAGAAGAATCAATTGTAAATCAGGGTTCCAAATGTGGATCAGTATTTCTCTGCGTTCCTAATAATTGAAAGCCAAATTCATAGTAGTCATATTCTAAGTGCGAAAGAGATGCAAATTATAAATAAACCAAAGCACATAGCGAATGACGCCTACTTTATACTTTCCTCAAAAGTAAAAAGATACATGAGTGACATTTTCGCTAAGGTAGTCTTTTCAATTGCCAGGTTTAAGAGGGGAACCTGAAACAGCAAAGTCATTTACGAATCTTTTGCCTGGAACGGCAGTATAGTTCAATATCGTTTGTTTAACAAAGTTTTTAGAACACAAAAATATTCCAACGAATTATAAAAAAAATATTTGGTTCTAAAGGTAATTTATTTTTGTTTAACTTCAATTTTGTGGGATTAAATTCTCTTCGAGCCTAAAAATTTATTTTACATTATAAAAATTGTAGGTACATAAAAAAGTAGCTTTTTATATGCCAAAAATATTGTTCACCCCGCACGTAAATATTGTGCAATAATTAACAATGTGATAGTTTTGAAATAAATTATTTTCCTACATAGCTTCTAATATGGAATTTTCTGCTCATAATATTTTTCATATTTTGTAACATCAAAAATGTTTAAGATTGTGCTGAATTAAGCTATTCAGGTTCAAATATTGTATTATTACAAAAAAATTGTTTTTAGTGGAATACTGGTCGGAAGTAAATACTTTTATCTTTAGAGTCTGAAAATTTAAAGCACATTACAAATTATTATTAAATATTTCCAGTTAATGAAGGGAGCAGTACAGAACTAGATAACCAACAGTTTTATATAAACTGGCTTTATTTCATAAAAGTTTAAAAACAAAAATCAAATAGACATTATGGTAAAAGGAATTTTTCGAACTATTATTTTTTGATTCAATAATAAAAAAAGTGATAATAAAATTTTATTAAAAATTGTTAAGTACATTTAAAATAGATATTTTCCTGTTTCTAAATTTTTAACAAAAAAAGGTTTATCATACTACTGCGATATCACGATGTTGAATTTTGAATTCCTCGAAATAGAAAAATTTTGTCGATCAAACATTTTTTATTCTCATTTAGCATCCGAATTGTATCCGAATAAGTTGAATTGTATAAATAAATATTTTTAATAAATTGTTTAAATAAAATGTGATTTTAGTCCAGATGCCACTAACACTTCTCTATGAACAAAGAAGTCCTCGAGATACCTTTTGTTTGGAAGGTAAAAAAGTCTTCTGATTACGAATATCTTGTTTATTTTCCAAAATCCTGGTCAGTTTTAGTTTCACCAATTTTATTAAACAATTTTATTATTTATTAACAAACCAAATTTATCTAGTCATTTTTAGCATCTCTAAGCTAAACATGATTTTTTAACAAAATTAACATATCTGCACAGTAAAAATAAATTGTTTGATAGAATGAAAACTCTCTGAAAATTGTGGTTGAAAAATTGCTATTTCAAGAGGAAATCGTCTAGACTTTCCATTTGTCAATAAAAAATCATCCGCGACAACCAGTGTTGTAATTTTCCCTAAAACTTTAAAAAAATCTATACCTACCATTATTAACATTGTTTATTATTGATGAACTCTCTTATTCTAATGTTTATAACAATTGTTATGAATAAAAACCTCTAATAACCCGAATTGATTTTTTTTAAATTTCTTTATTTATTTATTTTTGACACAAGATAAAACTTTTTACTCTCGGGACATTTTCTCGTATGATGAGCCATTATTTATTTACAGCCTTTGGAAAACAATACAGTTGTTATAAATCCACGCTCTGAATATGCATAATTAATTTATAGCTCATGGATTCATTGCAATTTAAAAAAAAATTTATTTTTCTTAACTTTGTGCAAACAATTAGAACGCAATATTTTGAAAATGGAAGCAGACTAGGTCACGTTTACAAATTTAGAATACGGCCTTATTATAGTAGCAATGGAGTTATAAATGCTACACCGTCGTGTTGTTTTATTAAATTTTTTTTTATTTTTCCATTTTTATGACCTTTTTTAATTACTATATACAGTCCTAAATAAGTTTATATATTTATACCAAGCAATTAGTTTTAACAATTTTGATTCAGAGAGGTAATACATTATCGTTTGCGTAAGAAAAAAAAGCTATAAAATAAAAATAAACTTCTTTAAACACTCAAGTTTATCCTCATTCAAGGCAAATCATTTTTACTTTTGCTAAATATTTGCAATTTTCTATGGGAAATTAGAAAAATGTACATCCGAAAAAATAGTGAAAATCGAAAACAGACCTCTGTTGAAAAGTAGCTCATGAAGACCCTGAATGTCTATAATTAATTTTTCCCTCGTCATTTTAGGATTGTAAAAAATTCTTATTTTTTTTAACTTTGTTCAAACGATCAGACGGTAATGTTTTTGAATTGGAGACAGGCAACGACACATTTAAAATTCCAAAATATGACCTGCTTATTGTTTCAACAGAATTAAGAATGTTTTTCATTAAGCTTTTCTATTTTTCACGTTATCCATTTTTATAATATTTTTAATTATTATGTACAAACCTAAATAAATTTACTTATTTTTATCAAGCAATTAGTTGCTTTCCACTATTGAATTAGGAAATATCTCGACTAATCGAAGTAGTAATTTTCTACTAATCTTTGGTGGCTTACATTTCGCTAATCTAGTCCGTAAAATTTCATTATTAATTAGATCAATTTTACTAATTTTTATTTCGAGACCTTGAGGTATATTTTGTATAAGAAAAAAACTATACAATTAAAATAGGCCGTGGCTACATGTACCGAAATTTCGGTAAAATTAGCCAGATTTTTCCGGTACGAATAGAGGGAGCTAGAAAAGGGGATGTTTTTACCGAAATTTCGGTACGTATAGGTGGATTTTTTCAGTACGTGTAGACACTTTCATTAAAATAACCGTCTTTAGGCATTTAAGTTTTTACACAATCAAGCTAATGCTTATTTAAGGCAAATAATTTTTACAAAGTTTGTTAAATAATTGCAAATTTCTATGGAAAATAAACAACTGAAAAAAATTTTGAAAAGCGAAAACAGAACTCTTTTGAAAAGTAGCGCATTGTTAAAAATTCTTATTTTTCTTAACTGTGTTCAAACAAGCTGAAGGCAATATTTTGAATGTGGAGACAGACTAGGTCACGTTAACGATTTCTTGAAATGGCCTTCTTGTTGTTTCAAGAGAGTTAAAAATGTTACACTATCGCCTCGTTTTATTAAAATTTTCTATTTCTTAACGTTTTGCATGTTTATGATTTTTTAAATTATTATATACAGTAAAATTTTATAATTTTTTATTACCAAGCTCTTATTACGATCGCATATCGTGTCTCAATTTTTAACAGGAAGTCTTAGTCGAAGTACAGTTTATAGTGTTCTATTAATTTATTGTGAACTCGACTGAGTTTGCAACAGTCCAGTAACCATTTCTGGATGCCCCGCACTCAATAAAACTCGGGCAGCACCAAACCAATAGACCAGTCATCGATAAAATATAAAGGTCAACAATTTCAAAGTTAAAAATATATATTTTTATAACAATTCGAAATATCGATTTAAACGTTTCAGATTCGTTTTTCTCACAAAATATCCGATAGGAATCCGCTTTAAAACTTTTTTGCCACGGATATCGTAATCTCCCCTCCTAATCTATTAAAATTTTTTCATGATACGTTTTTACGTTTTCGAGAGATTTGTTTGTATATACTTGATTTACTGTGTGGGAAATTTTCTGCTGGTTTAACCTCATATTTTGTGCTTATTTTTTTAAAAGCGAAAAATAGAATTACGATGCATTTTTTCGTAAGTACTAACCACACATGCACGTGCCTGCCTAATTTTGAAATGCTCGATTTTAACTTCTAAAATAAATCTTCATATTTAGGGAAAAAAATCGGTTACACTTTGTTCAAGGCAGTTTGAGACATATATAGTCACTATTTTTCCAGAGCTATCAATCAAGTTCTGCATTTTATTAGATTCTTTCCAACACACAAAATGAAGAACTTTATTATTTTTGCTGTTGTATTCTGCATTTTTTTGGTTGCCTCTGAATCCAAAAGTAAGTGCACATTAATATTTTAATACTTGCGTCAAAATTAAAAATAAATTTGCTTACTTTACTGAGTGAAGAATAACCCCAAATTTTGTTTTACCTTCAGCATTTTGAAGAATAAAATGATATCTTTATCACATTTTGTACCCATGTAAATTTATTTTGTCACGCATTTTCAAATGGGCCAGACATTTTGTTAAACTTCTGATCATTTGAAAAAGTTATTTCACTTTTAATTTAAATAATAGTAACTTCGAAATTTTGACCCTACTTTCAACCTGTAGCTCCTTATTAGAACCTACTTTGACGCTATTTATACCTAAAGCCCCTACTTTTAATTTTTAATTTCTAAAGAATGAAACATTAGAGCCACCTTTGACTCCATTTCAATCTGTAGGTCCTACTTCGAATCCTATACTTTGAGGCTGTAAAATTTAGTTCAGGATTCAACCTGATTAGCATACATTATTTATATATGTATATAATGTCTTTTGAGGTTATGGAATAAAGCTGGGATGAGTTTTTCTCATCCCAGCTTTATTAATTCCTGTAATCCATTTGGTCTTTACACTTATGCCCTAGATTATTTAAATAGAATAGTATTACCTGTAATTAAGGAAATTACATTTACAGCTTATATTTAACACTCGATGTTCAATTATAAAACTCTTAATAATTTTCACGTGTTCTGGTAATTCGTGCTCTTCTCTCCTCCATGTCTCCCATGCGCATGTCTATTTGATTACAATGTAGCCGAGGCTCGTTATGATTGAGCGGAAAAATTCAAATTCCAGAGAGAAGAAATATGGCGTCCTATTTCTTTACACCCCCACCCCCCGGAGGGGGTGGTAAAGAAAACAGTTTAAAAACATTATTTTTCTTGAGTAACATCCGGAACTAGTATAAGCTTTGTAATGTGCAAGAGTGATTCTGACTTCTGTCGATTCGTATGCATTTTATAGATTGAGTATGAAACATTCTTTTATAATTTTGTATGGTCCAATTTTCAGTTCGTATAATTTTTTTCTATTCAATCGGTGGCTATTTTCAACGTACACAAGGTCTCCAACCTTGAATTTATGACATCTTTTGTTTTTACCATATTGCTTCTTATTATATTCATGTGATTTTTTTGTATTTTCTAAAGCAAGTTTTCTATCTTTATATAGGTCATTGTGTGTTTTGTCTTGTTTTAGCTCATTTGGTAGAATTGTGTTGTTTTTACCTTCTAATAAGTATCTGGGAGATAATTCTGTTACTGTATGTTCAGTTTAATTGTATTTTTCTACACACTCATGTGCTTTAGTTGTCCAGGCGGTTTTCCCTTTTTTCTCGTTTATCTTGCATCTAATTTTATTTACCATTGTTTGATTAAGTTTCTCGTTCAGGCCATTTGAAAATGGTGCATTTACTGCTGTGAAAGTCAAAATTATGTCTTCTTTATTTAAAAAATCTTTGAATTCCTTCGAATTTATTCCTGGATATTGGTCTGATAAAATCATATTTATTTTGTTATCTGGAATGACTTCTTGTATTAGTTTTATGAAGTCGCTCGAATTCTGAGTTTTTGACGTCAAAATGCTTGCATATCTTGTGAAGTGATCAACAAGCAAGTGTAAATATTTTTTTGTT
>CAKNWT010330985.1:0-13425 GCA_932066315.1 Andricus coriarius | reverse complement strand
TTTTAATGAAATTTGTGTGGAATATTGTTCGAGCCGTACTCTATTATGTACACTTTTATAAAATAAATTTTGCATTTACAGAAGCGAGTAAAAAAATTATTGAAAATGACCCTTTTTTTTAACGAATTAAGTATACACCCCCTTAAGTCATATATTTTCTTCTCCTAATGACCCGTGTCACAGCTCATCAAGCGAGACCCTAAATTATTATTAATCATTAACTTCGAACTTCTTCATGACAAAATGCATTAGATATTTCATTCCTTAACAATCTTAAGTATTTCAGAATAGAATAATATTTATAGGATGCTTTGTGCAATAAAAAATAATGAGGCACATGGTTAACCCATTTGCGTTTCATCCCTGAGTTTGAATTATGTGACGTGCGATTACAGGACGTGTAATGTCAAACAACAACAAAACATTGATTGTGATTGTTCAAAAGAATAAATTAAAAAGTCCTTTGTAAGAATTATTCACTACGACTCCCTTCAAAGATGCGTTAGGTTACAATTGATATATTTTCCCGAAAAGTGTACAATTTACCTGGAGCGTGTAATGACACATAATAAAAATACGCTAAGGTTTAACACGTTTTATGTTAGTTTAAAGGTAAATCTTCTAAATTTTACCATTGATTCATACACAGATGTGTTACGTTGACTTATTTATTGAAGAATTACATTAATACTGATCAAAATAACAAAAAAAATCGTCAAAAACTCATCATATTGTCATTACACGTTCAAGGAAAAAAATTAGGGGGAAACTTTTCAACTCAAAATTCTCTTATCTTTAAGTGTAACAAAATGAAAATCGATATGCAAGAATAATAGTTTTTGAGACATACTTTTTAGAGGTATAAGTGAAAAATTATATTTTATTACCCTTGGTTTCGAAAATCCTTCTCAAACTTAGAAATTTGTAGGTGGAGAACAAGGAAAGGGCATTTTTTCAAGTATTTAATGCTTGTTTAATATATTTTTCAGGTAGAAAAATCTGTACTAGTCTCATGCTTTCGGTCCGTGTTATTAAAACGATTAATTTTACCAAATTATAAAGCAATTCAATAAATATTCACAAAGATATTATACGGGGAAGCAAAAGTGACCTTTATGTGGAGAATTACCCATATATTATATTTATTACTGTACTTCGATCTGGCACTGCTTATTCATATATTGCAAAATTATGTACAATTTTTATTTTTCATGATGACTGTAATATTTTCTCCTTACTTCGCACTAATTTTTATTCTCAGCTGCGTTAAAATCAAAAACTGTGATTAAAACCACTCATAAACTACAATCATAAAGTGAAATTAAACATGTTTTTTCAATTTGACTTTGAAGAGGGTTCTCAAAGCACCTACGGCCTTGACGATTACTTTTTGAATTTTGAATTAATCAACAAATTTTATGAGGACAGTTTCGAAATATATTTCATACCTAGTAAAAATTTTGATTGCAATTTTTTAATCTATCAGAAAAAATTGCTACGAATGCTCTAAATTTTTTTTTTTTTAAATATCTGGTTAACGAACTTAACCTTCATTTCAGGACCCTTAAAAAGTTTATCAAAGGCTGACTCTATTCGACAAATCCTTCAAAAGTTAGCGTGGCTACAACATTCAGGCACCAAATAGAGCATGCTCTATTTGGTGCCTGTTTGCAAGTTTAGAGGGTGCGTGATAAAAAAAAACATTGGGTTTTTTAAGGAAATTCTCGTGTACACCAAATTTAATTTCTTTAAATTGAAATACTATTCAAACAAAGAACAAATATCTGCTCATAATATTTATGAGAAAAAGAAAAACACAAATTATCATTAATATTCTAAAAAAAAGATCTGAACAGTTTTCTGTAACTTGTGTTTTTTTAGAAATTTTCACTAAAATATTAATAAAATCGTCTATAATTGTATTTTTTTTTAAACAGTCGACTGTTTAATATTTTGTGAATAAACCTGAATATTTAAATCTACAAGCTGAAACACGTTCTTTACCAAATTTTATTATTTTCAGAAAAATATAATTATAGCCAACTTTATTCCTATCTTAGCGAAATTTCGAAAAAACCGCAAGATAGAAAACTGTGCTGAGAAACTTTTTTTAGAAGTTTTCAAGTGAAACAACTTTCCCTTTTTGATTTTTTTTGTATCTCGTTTTGTTTTTGCAAAAAATGGGAATTTTCATTTTTCGGACAAATGAATCTAATTTTCTCTTCTCCAAGATTCAGGCACAAGATAAACCCTTTTAGGAAGAAAGCACCATATTTACACCAACTTAGAAAAAAATCAAGAAAAAATAAAACGATGGTCTTTTTCAGAAAATTGAATTGAAAAATTTGAAGAAAACCCGCCGGCATTTTGTCAGTTTTTGAATTTTTTTCAAAGTCCCAGCGGATTTTAAAAGGAACAAAAATATCTATCAGAACCAAGAAAAACAGTTGAATATCAATATTTTTTTACGATAGTGTAACACTTTAAAAAAATTCAAGAAATTTGTTATGAATTGTGTCACCAACTTTAAAAGTTCTAATACTCATAACTTAGTCAACAAAATTTATTCTTCTAATCTAATCGGTGAAATACGGGCTGTCTAAAATCCCTTAAAAAACAAACTATTTTGTAACGAAACAATGTTGTGACTTCAGCATGAATTCGTTCTATACAGAAAAAAATAGGGTTTCTATTAGAACCAATTTTTTGGTTCAAAAACAGCTCCAACAAAAAGGAACCACTGGGAAAAATTTAATGAAGAAACTAAAATGATAGATATTAGTCAATTTTTAAAGGAAGGTAGTGCACATGAAATATGACAGTTTTTAAGGTTATGTTGAAAATCCGACGTTTTCAATGGCGCATGTATCAAAAAAGCACGGCACTATTTAAAATTATATAATATACACTTGCAATATTACATTTTTATAGGAAGGTAGATACTTCTTTCATTCAATTTAATTTGTTTTTAAAAAGAATAAAAAATGCTACTATTTATCTGCCTGATTATTCATAGTCTTTATTGATTTCAAAATAGGCCCGCGCTTTTCGGCACATGTGCATTTGAGAATATGAATAGCCATCTATCGGATATCAACGAACTAAAAAGGAAACCTCAAAAAGAGTTCTATTGGAGTCTCAGTTCTAAGTAATACCAATTTTTACTTGAGCCGCAACTTTACTGAACCCTCAGTTTTTTCTGTGTAGAGGTCGACTAAGGTGTAATTGACTTATTTATATGTTTCCCATTTAAATTAAAGCCAAAGCCAGTTATATACCTAGTTGTAGAGAGAAAATTGAGTGCTCCAGAAGAATATAATTGAGGAGGTTATAAAAAGTAAAAATGTGACGGCAATTTCAATCTAACCTGACTAACTTTAGCTCAGAGGGTAATTCTATTAGGCAGTGGCATAGCATCGTAAAGGGTTGAGAGCAGCACGGACACTTCGGCCACGGCATGGCAGCGGCCACGGTCTCGGGGCTGTACAGCCCCCTGGGGCACCCTCACGCTAACTGGCTGCTCGACTCTACCCGACCCTTTTACGACTCCAACTTAATTTATGTATCATCTGAGAGTTAAGTAATTTCTCCTCTCG
This sequence comes from Andricus coriarius, assembly GCA_932066315.1. Taxonomy (NCBI): domain Eukaryota; kingdom Metazoa; phylum Arthropoda; class Insecta; order Hymenoptera; family Cynipidae; genus Andricus; species Andricus coriarius. Next base: position 9,829 of record CAKNWT010330985.1, on the reverse strand, counting down.
AATTACCTTTGCGTTTGCGAGCAACTTTCTTCTTCCCACTATTTTCTTCTTTTACCCTCCCCAACCCAACGTGCTGCATCACTCTTCATTTTTTACTTACTTTCCCATCCTCGAAAAAGACTTTGCTTAATCGAGAAAGAAACATAATTTTATTTTTCTTCAATAAATCTTCTGCAAGTTCAATAAATAGAAGAAAATTGTAATCAAAAGTAGTAGATTTGGTACATCTGATAAATTATTGATCAATTAAATTAAATCAATTAAATAATAATTTTTTTTCTCAACTTGAGAATTAGAGTTGTCCAACAAAATTATTTTTCTGTTTTTTTAATGTCTCACCCCCTCATTTTTAAGTGTCTTTTCTGAATTTTATGAAAGTGAAATGAAAGTTCAAGTGGCAAATTTTATACAAAATTTTATCATACAAATATGAAAAATAGTGCCCTAAAACTAAACATTTGTCCCTTTTTCACCCTTAATAATCCATAAAAAATTACATTTTCTTTCTTTAAAACTTTTTCTTTCAATATAAAGAAATTTATATTAAATATTTTTAATAATCAGTTTTAAAGAAAAAAAAATGTCATTTTTTATGGATTAGTTAGGGTGAAAAGGGGAAGCATTTTTATTTTGAGAACAATATTTCTCATATTTGTATAATAAAATTTTTTACATAATTTTCCACTTAAATTTTCATTTTACTTGAGGGGTGAGTTTTGGTAAAGTTTGCGGTAAATTCAATTTCAAACAATTTTGTTAGGCTTTTTACTGCTCACATGGTAGTTTTACATCATCGCTGTAAATTTTTTACGATGCTTTTTAAAATTCAAGAACTTACTGGATTTTCAACACTTTGTGGTACTTTGAAGGCATAAACATTTTTGTTTAATCTCAAAAAATTAGGATATTTTTTTCACCAAAAGACACAAAATGAGGGGGCGAGACTTTAAAAAATCAAAAAAATAATTTTTTTGGACCACCCTAATGAGAATACTTCAAGTGTGAAACATGAACATAGATGCATTCTCATTCTCCGCTGTCTCATTTTTGTTGAAACTCAAAACAACACCAAATCAGTGTACTCTTAAGGATCAGCGTTTTTCTTTGTCATGATCACAAATTACGATTTTAATGCTATCCTTCCTAATGAGCCTGAAGTTCGCAATGTTTACAAAAACAGAAAAAAAATATAAATATGTGAAAAGTCAAACTGTTTTCACTGATTATGGCAGCAATTAATGCCAAAAAGGACTCCAACCAAGATTGATTCCTCTAGTGCACGTGGACACCAGCCCAAATCCGCCCCTAAAGATAAAAAAATTCAATAAAAACACACTCATTTTAAAAGTCGAAATGTTTTCACTGAATATGGCAGCATTTAATGTCAAGAAAACCATAAAAAGGTGTTACCTCTCTGGTGCATATGAAAACCACCCTAAATTAACCCCTTCAGTTTAAAAAATTCGGTAAAAATAAAATAATTTGAAAAAACGAAATGCTTTTCAAATGTTTGAAACTTTTAGGGGTTGATTTGGGATGCGTTCTCCATTCACTAGAGGGATAAAACTTTTTTCCCGTTATTTTATCATGCAATACTACTATAATCATTGAAAACACTTCGACTTTTGAAATAAGTGTTTTTTACTGAATTATGTAAATTTAAGGGGTTAATTTGGGGTGTTTTCCACATGCACTAGAGGGTTGAAACTTTTTTGAGTTGCTGCTAGCATGAAATTCTGCGATAATCAGTGAAAACATTTTCACTTTTCAAATTAGTGTATTTTTACCAAATTTTTGACACTTAAGGGGTGGATTTAGGATAAGTTCCACGTACTCTAGGGGAATACAACTTTTTTAGAGTGCTTTTAGCATAAAGGCTGCCATAATAAGTAAAACTATTTTCACTTTTTAAATTAGTGTCTTTTTACCGAATTTTATCATCTTTAGGGGTGGATTTGTGGTCGGTTTTTAACTAGAGGACTAAAAGTTTCTTGGGGTCACTTAAATCTACTTAAACTTATTTGAAGTCACTTGAATTCCTTAAAACGGTCCTTGTCATTCTCATGTCTCCATATGACGCTATTTGAATCCATATGAAGCCACATTAAGTCACATGAATTCACATAAATTCACATGAATTCAAATCAAGTCACATCAATTCTCCTGAAGTCAATGAATTCTTCAAAAATTTCTAAAATCATTTAAGGTCTCTTAAAGTAACTTTAATTCACTTCAATTCACAAGAATTCTCTTAACTTTCACTTGCATTCCCTTGAAATCTCTTAAGTCAGTTGATGTAGAATGAGCAGAAAGGCGGGTCGAAAAACAGTAAAATTGGAAATAAAAAACAGCCTAGCACTGAAAAGCTTCATTTTAAATCCCGTATAACCTGTATAAAATTTGAAATCACTTCAATTTTTCCGGTAATGAAACTTTTAAATTAATTAAATTTTTATCATAAAAATATTTTTATGATTATCCTGAGGGACCTTGGAAGAAAAATAAGTTTAAAAACTTCGTAATTATTCGAGTTTTGTAAGAATCGCTATAATATTACTTTTTTTCGTATGATACATGATACCTATGCCCAGGTTTGAAAAATATGATGAGATGTCAATATTTTCAGTTTTATTAGGACAAAATCTCATTTTTGTAAAGCTCTAATAATTAAAATAATTTTTTTTTAAATCTTCAAACTACTCGCAATTTCTTTTTGAGCATCTAGAAAGTAGAAACGTTGTCGCACTCAAAAATTACCTGAAGAATAAGAATGAGAAAATTTCAGCCATTATAATTTCCACTGGCCAGACCCTGAATTAATTCCTAAAGTGTTTTCCATTTTCATTTTAGTTAAGGTTTTAGTGCGAGAAAGATTCTACAAGCTCAAAAACATTTTATGAAAGTTCGCAGAGCTTTAAAAATTAGTTTCATTTTTTTAGGTTTATACCAATGAGAGTTTGTCCTAGAAAAACTGAAAATATTTAAATCTTACAACATTTGTGGAAATTGGGCATATTATTAGTATACAAAAAAATTAATATTAGTGGTTTTTCCAAATCTCTGACAATTACGAATTTTTTTAACTTAGTAACAAGGGAACCAAAATGAAACTTGACAGTGCTAGGCTTTTTTTATTTTTTTTTCGACGATTAAGTCTCCTAAATTTAAGAAATCTGCTGAAGTCAATGAACTTTCTCAAATCTTTTTAATTCACATGAATTCACATAAAGTCATTTGAAGTCAGTTGAAATCACTGGAATTCTCTTAAAATCTTCTGAAGTCACATATTCTGAAATATCTCGAAGACAGAAGTAGGTGTATACTATAGGTTTTTTTCTTTTTTTTAAAGGGATTTTGAGAGATTGCTAAATATTCTCAAGATTTTCAAAAATTTTAGATGATTTCAAAGGTATAAACGGATTTCGAATTTCAAACATATAAAGATATTTCAATAAATTTCTAGGAATTTCCAAAAATTGCAGAGGATTTTATGGTACTTCACTAGTTTATTTTAGATTGCAAGAGATTTCAAAATATTTTTGGAATTTTTGGACCACCTTAACGTACATATATATGATGGTTTATCAACGCGGAATCCTAAACTATAATCTTCAGTCAGTACCTATTTAATTTCACTAACAGATTTTCCCCAAAAATGGAAAAGAAAACACTGAATATGGAGAAATAAAATTAATTGTGATTAGCCATTTTTCTGGTTAATTTTTTATGATTATGGAAGTAAATGTCGGTTGATCCTATTAGAGGTTTATCCAAAGACCTTAGGTTGGGTAACTAATTAAAACGCAGGAAACTTTAGCGTGAACCGGAGGAAACGAGTTTAAATCTGTTTCAGGCTAGTTTCCAGCGAGAGTACCTTAGTGGCTCCCTCGTGGATCGTTTCCAGCGCGACTGCACCCCCAGCACTTTATTACAACTCTAATCTGTCTCAGCGAAACCTTTGGCGGTAGATATTTAACCCTCACGTTTAATTGCGAACTTGCGACTTAAGTATTTAAAACTACGACCCATAAAGTTAACTCAAGAAATTTCCTTTACTCGAAACATAAATCCCAAATCTCGGAAAAACGTCAAATTATTCGCCCCTCAAATCATTTAATTTCAGTTAATATCATACCATCTTGAGTGGTTCGACAGTTCAATTCTAGAAAAAATCGGTGAATTTTTCTTTAAAAAAAGGAGACTTTTTTAAAAAGTTTTCTTTTTTAAATACCAACGTAGTGAACAAAAATTAATAAAGTCAACATTGTTCTAAGACACTACAAATTTTCATCAAACTAGAAAACAAACACGATTTGTGCCCACATTTTTTTGTCTCACGCAATTGTAAAATAAAAATATAAAATAATTATTAATTGTTGCAAAATTTTTGTTTTTTATAATATCTATTAACTAAAGTAATAAAAAAAAGCAAGGACAATATTTTCGATAATTGATAAAAATTAATATCTTAACTTTAGAATTAATATACATATAATATTTTTGTATAGTAAATCAAACCAGCATTTTTGTGAAAAATACCAATCCACGACGAAAAATACTGACATAACCTAAACTTGTTCAAAATTGTATGTTTTATTTTTGCATAAAAACGATTTTTGTTTAAAATAACCCATTTCTGGTGAAAAACGCTAAGATATCATATATTATTGTTCGAATATTTTAAATATTCTTGAAAATCTAATGATTTTTCATTAACAATAGCAACTTCATACGCAAAACACTAAGATAACAACGAATTGTTTAAGCTTGTAAATCCTCTTTCTTTAAACCCCAACATAATCAAAAATTGTTTTTAAAAATTGTTACCTTCTTTGAAATTAAATTATTATTTTTTCTTTAAAGTACTGATTTCCGGTATATAATGCCAACTAAATCAGAAATTAAAATTGTAAAAAAAATTGTAAATTTAATTACTCTGAATAAAAATTTGGAAATTCTATTATTTTTAAATTAGAAATATCAATTTTCGCCGAAAGACACTAACATAACAAAACAATAAATTATTTCAAATTGTACACAAAATTTGTATCTTGGAAATCCAAGGATTTGTACTGAAAATACCGCTTTCCGGTGTTAAAAGCCAACATAATCCAAAAATTTTATAAAGTTATGAATCTTCTTTGAAATGTTTAAAATATAATTTTGTTTTAGTTACATTTTTCTATGTGAAACCTGTAAAACAACAACATAACCTAAAATTGTTAACAAATTATGAATCTTCCTAAGAATCTTCCTTTGAAATGTTTAAAATATAATTTTGTTTTAGTTACACTTTTCTATGTGAAACCTGTAAAACAACAACATAACCTAAAATTGTTAACAAATTATGAATCTTCCTAAGAATCTAATCCGAAATTGTTCATGCTTGTAAATTGCATTATTTGCAACAAAAATCATTGGATTTGAATCTTATTATTTTTATTGGAGAACAACAATAATTTCCAATGAAAAACACTAACATAAAAGAACAGAAAATTTTTCAGACTTGTCAATCTTCTTTAAAATCTAATGATTTTTATTAAAAATAAACGATTTTCTGTAAAAAGCGTTAATATAGCCTATTTGTTTTAAATACTTGTATTTGGTACAAAACGCTAACGCAACATTAAATTATTAAAAAATTATGAACCTCTAAAATCTAATGATTTTTGATTGAAAATGTCAATTTACGGTAAAAACCGCTATCAAAACTGCAAAACGTAACTTGTTGAAATAATTGTAATCTTTGAAATCTAATAAGTTTTTATTAAAAGTACCCATTTCCGGTGTAAAATACCAACATAATCAAAAATTGTTGAAAATTGGGAATCTTGATGATGATTTTGGTTTAGAAATTATCGTTTCCAGTGGGAAAAATATCACAAACTAAAATTATTACAAATTTTAGGTCTTCTTTGAAAGTTTCTGATTTTATATTAAAATTCTTCAAACGAAAAAATTATCTCCAGGCAAAATCACTAACATAAAACATGTGTAATATTTTTAATAATAATTTATTAGACAATTTGGAGGTTTTAATTTAACCGCGCAAGACCATTTAAAAAGCATATTATATATTATTCAATTCGCATAAGGTTATCTATATGATTTTTGTTATATTTATTTCTCGAAAATTCAAATTTAAGATATAAAACAACTTCAAATAATGAAAAGCCAATCAGGTTTTCAAAAACAATGGTTGCGAGATTTTTGACACATATTGGTACACCACTTTTTCCAGACAGAAAAACAAAACATAATTTTATTTATCAATTGAATGTTATGCGGACAAAAGAATAGCAAACAAAAGTATAACCAAGTAAGGGATATATTTTTTTCTCTTTTGCGACACTGTCGAATCAATTATGATAGGTTTTCTTTTTTCCATTTTTACGAAAATCGTCGACAATTTTGGATCATATATTTTATCAACTTCGCAATCTAGAGGAATATCAAAAGAATCTTATCAGGTATTTAAAAATTTTCTATTGGTAAAAATGCATCAGAAGAAATTGTTATGAGTTTGGGAAATTAAGGACCTCTAAAAACATTTTAAAAATTGTACATACACGACAATATAAAAACTACAGAAATAAGAATTTTTTCAAGCACATTTTACTTAGGATCAAGTTTTTTGGACTCACCCTAATGTATATATACTATACCTTCTCATGTTGAGATCTTTAGGAAATATATCGACTGTTTAATTTTAATTAATTCTTTTCTTTTTTTTAGGTAAAGTAGTTTCCTTAGGCATACCTTTCTTTGCTGCGTGATTGCCAAAAAGTTAATCACTTTAAGTCCCATTCATTTTCCACTTTTTCTTTGAATAATAACTTTTTTCCAAAATGATCGCAGTAAAGTACTTACATCAAAGCAAAATTTAGTAATGTTTCGAAATTTCAGATAACTTCGTTCAGAAATTATAAATAAAAAAGTTTGCAAAATTTCTTGCAACTCAAAACAACATCGAATCGGTGTACTTTTGAGGATCGACGTTTTTCTATGTTGAGTTTTCAAATAAAAAAGATTAATTTTGAATAAAATAGTTGAATTTTCATCTAAGAAATATCAGTTTTTAACCAAACATGGAACAGTTAAATTTTCAGTTTAGAAAATTAATTTTCCATCAAAGAAAAAAAAATAAAAATGAATCTTCAACTGAAATAGAGAAAATTTTAACAACAAAAAAAGAATTGTTAGAAAAAGGGACAATTGCTTAACAAAATACATGAATTTTTAACGAAATATTTACATTTTCAACTAAGAAAAACCAATTTCCAAACATATATTTGAATTTTAAGCCAAAAAGATAAATTCTTAACTGAAACAATAAATCTTTAACTGAATTAGTTGAATTTTCAACCAAAAAGCAAAGCTTAAAAAAAAGAATTTAAGCCAAGAAAAGTAATTTCTACCAAACGGAGACAAGTTTTCAACAAAATACATCAATTTTCAACTAAAAAAGATAAATTGTTACCCAAAAATTTAATAGTTAAATTTTCAGTTAAAAAGAACAATATTTAACGAAAAAAAAATCTTTAAAAAGATAGTTCCATTTTCAAACAAAGTCATGAATTTTCAACTAAAATGATGAACCTTCAACTGAAATAGTTGAATTTTGAACCAAAAAGATACATTTTCAACCACGAAGAATTATTTCGAACAAAAACAACGAATTTTCAACTCAAACAAAAAAATTTTCAACCAAAATGTTTCAACTGAAATAGTTAAATTTTCAGTAAATAAAAAATTTTTCAGCAAAAAAAAAGAATTTTTAACAAAATAACTCATTTTTTTACCAAATTGATGAGTTTTCAATTAAAATAATAAATCTTAAACAAACAATAATTATTTTCCACGAAGAAAGATTTTTCAGTCAAGAGAGATAAAAAATTGCAAACAAACTGTTGAACTTTCAAGAAAGAAGATGATTTTTTTAATGAACAATATAAATTTTCTACCAAAGAGAACGAATTTTCAACAAAATACATGAATTTTCAACCAGACAATTGAATTTTCAACTAAAAACGATAAATTTTCAACCAAAAACTAGAATAATTAAATTTTCAGTTAAAAACATTAATTTCAAACAAACCAAAACGAATTTTCAAAAAAATAGTTAAATACAGTGATATAAAGCTACTTTTACAAGTAAAGAATCATATTTATTCAATTTTATATTGCAATGCAAAAAAAAATTGAGCACGCTCTCGAAAAAATTCCCTGCCATATCCAGGTTTTTCCAGGTACACAAAAGTTCCCTGACAATTCCAGGTTTTCCAGGTAGGGTAGATACCCTATCATGCCTATGATCGCTGGAAACTCAGTGTGAGGAGATTTTGAGAAACATAGGGGAAAAATAGAGAACAGGGAAAAATAGGGGAAAAGGGGAATAGGGGGCTGACTGTGATCCCTGATCTTCTGAAATATCTTTATAATTCACGTAGAATACAAAGTATAATATTAATACCCCATAGCGGATTTATATGAAATGAGGCATCATTATATCATCACGCATAATACACGCAATTTTGCATATGTGGGACTATATTAAAGGCATTCACACTTGGTGGGGAAGAAAATGAACAACAAGACGTACGGTCAGCAGCCAGGCTCTACGGGACATGTGGTGGACGTGACCTACGGCGCGGCGCGCCGAGGGCGAGCCCTTATTATTCATAATTGCATCTTACACCAATACGCAACGAATTACTAGACAATATATTACCCCAAATTATAGGCGATATCCGGCGGGACATTAAGATCGCCACTTGGACCAGATGGGTCGCCGGTTTTCGGTGGCATCGCGCACCATGGCATATGGGACCTCATAAATATAGACACCTATTTATGTGATTTCTGCCGATCCAACCACCAACAGCAGGTTCGAACTTCGAATCCTCGAGACGACTATTTCTCTTCCATCGCTTCGCGGCGCGGCGTTCGACTTTTAAACTTTAACGAGCCCTAGTGTGCGGAATTGATAAATCACTGCCTAACTTTCACCTCTCCAAGAAACCGGATCGCGAACTTCTAATGTCTTTCATTTTTAAGCAAAAGGAATCCTTTTCTTTAGTTTTAAACCATTTTATTCCAAAGTTGCTGCAGAATCTCAATTTCTAATTTCCTCAACTTTCCCTGACATTTTTTTTTCACTCAGAGAAAAAGTTGTCTTGAACCAAAAGCATCGTCCTCCTGCCTGTTTTGTTTTGAACGACGTGAATATATGTTTCACACAAACAGAATTATTTGGCTGGAAAATTAGGTGAAATTAGTCGCACAAGGAAATTTCTGCTGCAAAAGGATTCCTGTTGAGACAAATGAAAATCCTCTTAACCTTAAATTTAAGAGGAAATTCCATTTAAGCCAAGAAACATCCTTTTGTCACTAGAGGACATTTCTCTAAGTGTTCATTTTCCCTGACCGTTGTAAATTTTTCTTTCGGGTATTGAAACAACCATACACCAACCAAGGAGATCAATAATGTTAATGCAAACAAATGTTTGTTTCTAAATTTATCATATCAAGTTTCAGTGACAACAGTTATAAAGAATTTTATCAGGGATAAGAAAAGTGTTTAATACAAAAATAGTAAATCCACATATATTACAATTTTAGAGGGGTTTTAACCATTTTTAAATTTATTAACAAATTAAATTGAATTCAAATTAAATTATTTAACAATTTTTCAATTTGCAACAAAATAGATGAATTTTTAACCAGATAGTTGTTTTTAGCCAAAAAGATTAATTCTTAATCAAGAAGATTAATGTTCTACCTAGAAAGACCAATTTTCGACTGATATATGAATTTTCTACCAAGTACT
>CAKNWT010330974.1:0-22036 GCA_932066315.1 Andricus coriarius | reverse complement strand
CAAATTTTCCGAATAAAACTTACGTATTTCGTAAAGGAGAATCTGAACCTGTGATAAAAAATTGGGGCTGCGATTTGAAATTACAAAGTTACCCCCACCCCTGCCTCCTGTGGGGGTGGGGTAAATTTTAACAAATCTTCTTTCCCCCTCGAAAATAAAAAGTTTTTATTCCAGACATTTTTTCCGTAGGATGCGTATTTTTTGAGATATTTCGTTGTCTCAAGTTAAAAAAAACACCCTGTATATAATCCCTAAGCATTATATACATAATGCCCAACGGAGTCCAGGCAAAGTATGTAATACTCTTTATATGATACAGATTGCCTAGGCATTATATATAATGCCTAGAAGAGATCAGGCAAAGTGTGTAATAAATATTCCCCATTGGAGCTGTTTAAGCATAATAATATGTATTTTTTTACGACTGGGAGTGTGGCACCTCCTGTAATCCAGCGACTTGGAAGCTAGTTGTGGTGGTGGGGTTGGATCGTATTGATCTTATTGATCGTATTGATACGACGCAGTTGAAAAAATATATTTGTTGAAAACAGAAATTGAATAAATTTTAGGATTTTTTAGAAAAAAATATTTAAACTCAATTTTTGAAAAAAGCCACTTGTGATTTTCTTCAAAAAATTGTTTAAAGATAGTTTACGAGGTGCTCTAAAAGTACGGTACATGTAAAAATAGGATCTCCCTTAGTTTTCGAGAAATAATAAAAAATATATTGGATTTTTTTTCAATTTTTGTTTGTTCAAATACGAATCAAAACTTATTTTTTAAATATCGACCCCAGAAGTCTGTTTTATAGGGCCTCAAACAATCTAATAAGTGAAAAATTGGGTTTTGCGAGTTTTTGGCGCTAATTATTTATAATGCATAAAATAATACTTTCTATTATTAATTAGATGTTTATATACAATTATTAAACAATTAATTATAGTTTTTAGGAATTTTCACTTAGAATAGAGTTCGGAAGTCGCGGTTTTTCCGAACTTATAACTTATTTTCAACTTTTCAAATAGAGTGAGGTAATAATTAATTCAAGCAGACAAAAATATTTGTTTAAATAATTTATTATTTTTCTAAAAAAAGATAATTTAAAAAGTAGATATGTTTTTCCATGTAAAATTGTATGCACGATCGAATAGTGATATTGAAATTTTGAAAAAATTTCACTATTTTGAGTAAACATTAATTTTTTGAAGAAAGATTTTGAAAATATTTTGTATATTTTGTAGTTGCAAAAATAGAAGAAATGAAAGATTGACTTAATGGAACTTTGTTTAATCATATATTTACAACAACTGAAAAAAATATATATTTTGCACTCTTCAGTATCACTCATCAGATGACCATTCATAACTTTACAAGAAATGTTTGTAGTGTTTAAAATATAAATACGTAATTATTTATGCATATTCACCAAATCAAAATTTATTGAAAAGAAAAGACTTGGAAAAGACGCAACTGGCCGGCCGTCGCTAGCTATCCCACGCAGGAGATGTCAGGCATATTTAGCGCAGTGGGGAGAAGACCTTACATTTATTTCCCTTTGAATTCTAGAACATTGAAATTTTTTTGGTGCGAAATCGCACCAGTGTGCCTACTACGGGTTAATAGTATTACTTTGAATAATGCTAGATAGTTGCGGTTTTTGATGAAATATTCCACATTTTTTCCACTTTTCAATTAGTGTGAGATAGTAATGGATACAATTTAACAAATCTAATGTTTTTAAAAATTTTTTATTTTTCATGACTATCTTCTCATACATTTATGCTAAATAGTTGCGGTTTTTTTCTGAAATTTTCAACCTCTGGTCCACTTTGTACTTAGAGTGAGGTAATAATTAATGCAAGTGTGAAAAGTGAACCAAAAGTTCAAAATTTAAGAAAAAACCGCAACTAACAAGGAGTAATTCAAACACTAATTGACACACTTTATAACTCACTTTTTAACACACTTTATAACTTTATAACACACTTTATAACTCATGACTAAAATAAAATTACTAAAAACAATAACAAATTGTTTGAATAATTTATATAAACATCTAAATATCCATAAAAAGTAGCATTAATAATCATTTGTGATAAAACCAACCGCAAAAAAAAACAATACTTAACGCCAAAAACTCTCAAAACTAAATTTTTTACTTACAAGGTTTTTTTTGAACCCTTTAAAGCAGACTTATGGGGGTGATATTTAAAAAAGTAGTTTATATTTATTTAATGGCTGCTTTTAAATAAAAATGTTGAAATTCTACTTGATTTACCTAATATTAACGATTCTGAATCAAATTTACAAAAATGTATATTTTTCTCACGGGAAATCCGTGTTAAACTTCATGATTGGACATTGAATACGCCAGTAGGATACCTCTGTGACTGACAACATCAAAAATCTTAATCTTTAGTTTAAAATTAATTATTTTTTACTGTAAGATTTTTCGTTAATATTTAATTCAAATTCAAATTTCTTCCCAATAGTTCCAAATTGGTTACGCTGTCGTAGCTACCCAACAGGCGTATTGCTCATTTCACAAATTCCCCGGGCATTGTAAGTAATGTCAAACCAAACTCAGGTAATGAATATATATTATTCCAATCACAATTTAGTTAAATTAAAATTTACAATTCAATCTAAATTAGTTCAAAATTGGCATGTTATTAAAATCGAAGCTGTCATTCAAATTTGCCGAAGTTATCCGCCCACTTTGTCGAGACGTACGTACAGGTATAAATTTGGACCACCCTATTCTTGCACTCGGTGCACACGAATTCCGCTCATGGTCAGCATTTTGCCTGCAAGCTTTCGGGTCCTTTTTATTTTCTTCCTGACTTCCGCTCGTGCTACCAGTTAGGTGGGCGCACTCTACTCCGCCCACTTATAGATTTGAGCGGCCCTCTCTCTCTACTTTGACTTACTAACTATATTTCAATGTTCCTTAAGATTCAGCTTCGCACATTTAATTTTATGTTGGAAAAATGTTCAAATGTTTGAATTCATTTGGACTAGCGGAAAAAAATTACATAAAATTCATGTATTGCCGTAATGGAAATTTTTTTACAAAAATGCACAAAAAAACTAAAACCATTTTTACAGGAATTCACAGATAAATACAATAAATTACAATCAAAACTACAGGAAAGTCCAACTTTTTGTTCGTGTGCGCTCTCTTACACTGATTCAAGACGTTTTTTTTAAATACGAAAATATTCGAAAAATGGCACTTTGGCGAATTAAAAAAAAATAAACTTTGTTGTTACATAAAAAATGGTTAAAACATTTTTTTTTAATCGCCCTGTCACGAAAATTTGAAAATTTAAAAAGCTTTTATTTAAAAAGAAACGTCAAAATCTGATGAACATTGTAAGTTAAAAATTGATTATACTATTCAAGATTTTTCAACGAGGCAATTTTTTTTCAAATATTCCTGCAAAACAAAGTGTAAAACCAATAAGCGTTTGTGTGTAAAAAAAAAGTTCAGTGACAAGCAAAATGCCATTCCAGTATGCCATGTTTTTGATAAATAGCGTACAAATGTGTGTTGAATTCCATAAGTGTTCGTCAATTTATCATGCTCTTCTTTAACTGTATCATTATATTAAAAATCAAGATTATATACTTTACCTATCTCGTGCCGGGAATTATATATAATGCCTAGGGATCATATAAAATGTCTAGGTAATGTATATAATATGCATTCGATTACATACTTTGCCTGAAATAGCCAGGCATTATACTGGGTGTTTTTTTGTAACTTGAGATATCGAAATATCTCAAAAAATACGGATCCTATGAAAAAATATCCGTACTAAAAACTTTTTATTTTCGAGGGATAAAAGCGACTTTAAACAAATTTACCTTACACCGCACCCCCAGGAGACGGTGTGTGGGGGGGGGTCCTTTGTAATTTCAAATACGAATCTCAATTTTTAATCACAGATTCAGATTCTCCTTTATGAAATACGTAAGTTTTATTCGAAAAATTTGTTTCGATTCGCAAAAAAATAAAACCACCCGCCCCCCCTGACTCCTGGGTGGGGTAGGGTGGCGTAAATTTGTCCAAAGTCGCTTTTCCTCCGCAACAATAAAAATGTCTTATTACGGATATTTTTTTCATCGGATGCGTATTTTTAGAGATATTCCGATGACTCAAGTTTAAAAAAACACCCAGTATACAAGGCGTTTTTTTTAACTTCAGACATCAAAATATCTCAAGAAATACGCATCCTATGAAAAAATACCCGTAATAAAAACTTTTTATTTTCGAGGGGGAAAAGCGACTTAAACAGATTGACCCCCCGCCCCCCAGGAGGCAGGGGGGGGTAACTTTGTAATTTCAAATGGGAACCCCAATTTTTTTCACAGATTTAGATTCTCCTTCATGAAATACGTAAGTTTTATTCAAAAAAATTTTTTCGATTTGCGATAAAAAAGCACCCCCAATGTCTCCTGGGGAGGTGGGGTGGGGTAAATTTTGTTCAAAGTTGCTTTTCTGCTCGAAAATAAAAAGCTTTTATTACGGATATTTTTTTCATAGAATGCGTATGATATTAGGATATTTTGATGTCTCAAGTTTAAAAAAAACACCCTGTATAATGTCTAGGGATTATATATGCCTGGATTATATATTTTGACTGTAACATACATATATTGAAAGATCTTGTAGAATAATAATCAACTTTAATATATAGTTACATTGTTATTAGGATTCTCTTTGAAACAAGTTCCTCCAGTTATTAGTAAAAAAATGAAGATTATTACTGGTACTCTGATAGCGGTCGTCCTTAATTCTATTGGTGAATGTCTAATTAAGTACACTTTTAATCGCATTTCGCTTGTAGTCTATATTTATAATTTAAATCTACTACGGAATTTTCTTCCCCGCTACGCAGAAAAAACAAAAAGTAAAAAGCGTTTTAGGTAAAAATGCCAGGGGTAATCTCGGCATTAAAAAAACTGAAGATCGGCAAGGGTAATATAAAAGATCATTAATTTTTTATTTCACCTGTACCGTTCCTTTTTTGTTGTACGACGAGATTACTGTTCTCACACTTCTAAATTTGGATAAGTTTAATAAACTTCGTAAGATAATTTAAATCCTTTGATGAGACAAAAATTTAGAGATTAAACGATCTTAGCTACAAGTGATGTTCTATCCTAATTGTATGAAGCGCCTCTTCCTAAGTGATCAAAATGTAGCACGCCTACTTCTCGCCAATGTCGTCACGTTTTTCAAAGTTTTCAATGAAAAAATTATGTGAACCTCGCTACTTTCCGCGTTGACGCAAAGAGTCATTATTTTAAAGTGTCGCCGAAACGATTTTTGGGTCTTATGATTATAATGTGAGATGGTAATAACATAGGGTGGGAGTGATCACTTCGAAAAAGGCGCTTCATATAATTAGGATAGAACTTCACTTACAGGTAAGTTCGTTTAATCTCTAAACTGTATTTGGCGCCTCTTCCTCATGATCAAAATGTATATGTTTAGCATGAGTTCCGGCACTATAGAGTAATGTTCAAAGGTTTATATTGGACAAAAACCTTTATTAACATATTAAACGATTTTCAAATCTGCTTTAGCATAAGCATCTGTAGCAGACAAACCTAAATTGTAGAATTTTAAGAATGTGTTAGAGTTCGCAGTCCAACCTGCTGTTCTATGAATAGTACGTAAATCTAATCAGGTTCTATTCACCGCAAAAGTCGACGCATGTCGCGTTGACGTCTATTCCACTGTCGTTAAGAGAATCTTTCACCCAACAACTAATGCTTTGCGTCATGACATCTTTGTAGAGCTTTTTAAGAGATATAAAAAAAAATTTGCTTTCTTCTCTTACATTTTTTGTTCTGTCTAAGTCACATCTTAGTGCATAAGCAGTACAAATTTTGTCCTCATGTGGATAATAGGGCAAATACAGGCACGGTTTCTTTTTGTTTGGTCCAAATGTTTTGATGCACTCTGGTATTTTAAACTCAAACGCTTCTTTTGTTGTTCTTATGTTACTGGTTTTAATTTCCGTAAAAGTTTGCATCCTATGTCCTGTTAGTAGTGCCATAAGGGTTATAAGTTTTTTAGTGAATTTTTTTAAGGACAGTTCCTCATTTGAGGTTAGCGACAAGAAACAAGTAAGTACAATTTGGGGTTCCCATGTTGAATCGTATTTGGGTTTCGAGGGACGCAATTCAGAGACGCCTTTAAAAAATCATAAGATTCTGTGATCTGTGGCCATCTTAGATCCAACAAGCAATGAAATTGCTGATCTATAGCAGTTTATTGAACTGCGTGCTGCCCCGTTGTCAAACAATTCCGATAAGAAAACTAGTATATCTGGAACTGAGCTCAAGAACGGATTCAAGTTCATTTTCTTACAGAAACCCCACCATTTTCTAAGACAATAGGAGCGATATTGCTTGAAGGAAGAGTCGCTTAAGGATGAAATTGAGATTCCCGTCGAAGCCGATGGTGTTTTCCTTAATTCGGACGCCTTCCGGATAAGACACCGGACACCAGGGTGACTTTCTCCAAGAAAGTTTCTTCCTTCCTGTTCTGGAGAAAAACATTCCATATTTGGAACATGGGACGTCTTTAGGACATGAATTGGACTGACACGCACGTCCTAGGAACGTCTTTAGAACGTTGTTAGGACTTGAATGTTTTTGTGCCCACTGGGTTTAACGTGAACCACGTCTGATATTAAGGCGGCCTTAAATAGCGGATGCCATGGCTGCGATGGCCAGTTTAAATCCCAAGTATTTACAAGTTTGAGCTGGATTCATTTGACTTTTTTGAAGATTAATTGCAAATCCCAGTTCCTCTAGTTAAGATACGGTTACTGTTATCTTATCCATGCACTCGGCATAAGATGTTTGAGATTTTTTCTTTACCGACATTAAGGGTACCTTAAAACACTTGAAAAAAAAATTCTGTATCGATCGCGATTGCAAATACTACCATCAGGAATTAGCAAAAGTCGCGATGCTTCCTACTGAAACCGTATTCTAGTAGGCCGCTTGAGTACAGAACCTTGTACGCGGAGCAAAGTCTTGCCTCGCCGGTACTGCTCGGGAAGAGCATTCTGATGCTGTAATTGACACGATTGATTCGAAAGAATATATCCTGGACGGTTTACCTACGAAAATTAGCAGATCTGATTGGGAGTGGGCACTCTGGTTTTAATTAACAAGTGTCCAAAGACTTTTACACGGCAGTGTATGAGGATAAGTCCTTAGTACATATCGACCTAACAGTCCATATAAACTGGAACCTAGAATTAGAATCCTCGGATTTACGATATTCCTAGAACTGATGGCTCTGCAGTTTCGTGGTGAGTGACGAACCGTGGGTTCGAGAGAGGCTTGTTCAGCCAGGCGTGATCACTAGCAGCGTAGCGGCATAGGGGGCAGCGGGCCGGTATTTACGCGCGTCTGGTGCAAAATGTTATGTTTTTCAATTGGAACTGGTTCACACGGCCCTGGCTGATACGTTTAGATTCCCTGGATTTAAGATCAAGGCCGGCGCAGGCCATATCCTAAACCGTTCTTCATTCCAGGTCCTAGTGTATAACAAATTTTTTGCGAAAAAGAAACAACGTTTTTAACAGTTAAGCACTATAATCAAGCTTGTTTGTAGGTGCAACAATACCGATCAATAGCGAGTTTATTTCGGCATTTTTTTAGAGACAAAAAATAATATTGTCGAAAATCTTAACTTATTCATTTTATTTGTTTAAATATCATTGACACAAAAATAAATTTAAAATATCAAGCAATTCGAGTTTCTAACCATCAAAATCTGTTAAAAAATGGAATCTGTAAGAGGATTATGAATAGTATATTCCTGATTTTGACCACTGTGCTGTTGTTCACACCATATATTATACTTTACGACATTCTGATTTATATTTTAACATTAAAATTCACCCATTTTATTTGCCTTTGCAGAATTAAGTTCGCAGATTATACAGCCTGCCCAAAGATAGCAACCTGGAGAACCACAGCCTAAAGGACAAGGCGGGCAACCTCCGGCTGGTCCTCCCAGGTTCTTAGGACATGAACTTCCTCCTATCATGAGAGTAAATTATCCAAAAAACCCTCCACCTCAATCACGTTTGTTACGAAGGAAAGTTGAATCAATATACATGGAATTCAACATACTTATAACTTTAGTGAAGAGAGGTAATTTAAACATTGGATGGATCTACAGGAATCCCCAACATGAGCTTGTGATTGCTCCATTATTTAACATGCGGGGAAATGAGGTTGGATATTTTCAATCAGGAAATAGGGCAATAGAATTCACTCCTGCTATTAGCCAACGAAAGGGTGTGCGTGGGCCTATGCCCTTAAATGCTCCTTTTGCTCAACCTGGCGTCTTCGTGAGAGATAATCAACCATAGAAGATACCTGATGCATTCGTTCACGCAGGTGCTCGAAATTCTTATGAATCTTTGTATTATCTTGATACTGTTATTACTATGAGAATGTAATAAATCTTTCTATATAAAAATCTGCAATGCAGGTATTTTTATTATTATGCAACACGTCGCTGAATTACTCAATTTAATTAAAAATCAAATACACATTTTTTCGCGGTGACGAGTAAGGCAAATTAGGCTGTTTGTAAGGAATTAATTTATAATAATAATCTTTGAATTCATTTATTCACTTTGTTCACATTGAAGCTGCTTTAGCTTCTATGGGCCCAGTTACATCGGCAAGCGTACAGTAAGCCTGCGTAGAATAATTTAGCTTAAATTATCGGTCTATGCTAGTTACGTGTGGATATAATTTCTCAATACTTATGGGTGTTGGTTAAACTTATATTCTCAAAATCCTTTTTTTTTCATTTTACTCGAAAAGTATGAGAAGTAGATATATCTTTTCGCTTTGCAAATGTACATGTTGTCATAGTTATATGATACTATTGATAATATTTGAAAGAATTATGTTGTGTAGGTAATATCTCTCACAAATTTGTTAAATTACCAACAATATTAAATTTTTCAGTCGCTTATAAGATTTTGCTAATTAATTTTTTCTCAATATGAATGTATGTATTTGTATCATATATGTTATAATAAGTATATGCTAAAGCAATTTAATGCAACATATTTATTATTTTTACTCATTTATAATAATTGTTTTCAATGTCAAGAATACTAAAAAACATTAATTATTTCTTAATGAATACAGATTTTTGTTCAGAACACGTTTTTATAATGAAATTTCCATGATGTATGTGAATAAACATTTTACTTAAATATATTTGAATACACTCACCTCGCGCACGGTGCCCATTCGCACCGTGTCCATTTTCACGCTTGAGTGATTCCGCCCCCCCCCCCCCCGCGTCCCCCTTGGATACCTACCACACCGCTCGCCGAGACCTGAGAGTGCTCGTTCGTCCCTTTAAATCCGGTTAAAACTAGATAATAATCCCATTCGCACTCTGTCCAATTACCCCAGATGCTGTACACCCTGCGGGAGTTGAGTGTAATTCAAATTAACTGTAAGAATTGAAGATAAAATAATCAGTACTTGTTTTTAATACGGTAATATTACGGTATTTGAAGTCTTTAATTAAATTTAAGAACAAAATAAAAGTATAATAATTTCGAGATACAGTAGAAATGGACATATGCATACAATGCGAATTGTGACATTGTGATTTTTAAGTAATTTCTGTGTATTCTTCCTTCAATATTTCTTCATTTTTAAATAAAAATACTATTAAAACTTGAATTACTAAATTATAGATATAAATTAAATAACTGTTTCTGTATCCTCCCTTGAATTAGTCTTGATAGCAGTAAACGTACATTGTATAATTCATGGTACTTGCAATAAATAATCGATGTGATATAAAAAAAAACATACTTTTTCACTTGAGATTACACACTCCTGGCATATAACTAGCAAGGACTTGCTGCTGATATTATTATTTGGAATTATCCGTACTGCTTCGTTCGATGTGCAATAATTATGTTGGACAAATATTTTATACGAAGAAGATTGTAGAGGGTCGATAATGATTGGTAAAGATACACTTTCTATCTGTATTACATAGCGAAAAAAGGCAATCTAGCTCGTGGATATACAAGGATTCGTTGACGGCTAGAAAATAACGAATTATAACAAATAGTCAATAAGTTTTTTGATGAAAGGATTGAAGAAGGATAAGTAGTGATTGGCACCGATTAATATTATATCCGTGTTACATACTGATAAAAATTAAAGTAGTTCGCGGATAGACAAGGATTAGGTGACGGATAGAAGGATTGAAGAGGGTAAGCGTTGATTGTGACGGATGCCTTTTCAATCCGTCGTAGTTGACGAGATAAAGACGAAGTAGTAGACGGATAGAAAAGAATACGGTGACGGTTAGAAAATTATGGACTTAAATAGATAGGAAATACATTTTATGGTGACAGGATTGAAGATGATAAGAAATTATTGTTACGGATTAGGATTCTATCCGTCTTACATAACGAAAAAAATTAAGTAGGTCGCGGATGGGTAAGGATAATCTGACGTATAGAACATTATGGATTAGGACGGATAGCCAATTGTTTCTGCGGAGAAAAGATTCATGAGGATAAGCATTGACTGGCATCGATAAGTATCGTATCCGTACTTGATAATAAAGAAAGTCTAAGTACGTCGCGGATATAAAAGGTTAAGTTGGCGGATACAAAATTGTGGATTGAAACTGATAGAAAATATAAATATATTGCCTATCCATTTCAATTCATAATTTTTCTAATTTAATTTGTGGAGAGCGGATTAAAGAAAATAAGTTAAGAAAATAAGTTATTTAACAAGGATAGGGTGTCTGACAGAAAATTATGGATAAGGACGGATGGCCAATTCCTCCTGTGGTGAAAGAAATAAAGAGGATAAGTAATGATTGGCACGGATAAGTATTCTATCCGTGGTAGCTAACAAGGAATGTCAAAGTAGGTCTCGAATAGACGAGGATAGGGTTGCGGATAGAGATGCATGGAATAGAACGGATCGAGAATACATTTTTTAGAAAGAGGATTAAGGAGGATAAGCATTGATTGAAAAGGATGAATTTTTAATCCGTGATAGTTGACAAGATCAAATCTAAGTAGTTCGCGGATAGATAAGGATTGAGTCGCAGATAATAAATGAAGGATTGCAACGTTTAAGTATAAAAACGGATAGTAATACACAAAATCGAATACAGAAGGATTAAAATGGATAGTTATACCGGATAAGATTATTATTTAAACTGATAGATGGATATCCAACGGATATAAAACGGATTAAAGAGTATAAAAAAGTATTCAAACGGATAATTATGGATAGGTAACGGATTAAAACGGATGAGCTTTTAATACGTTTACTTTAATTTATTATTATTGAAATTTAAAAATGTTAATGCATATTTTAAAAATTAATTATTTTCAACAACTTAGTTTCAAGATCCTAATATAAGGATGCTTCCGTTTGAAATTTTTTCATTTTTGGAGGTTTCCAATTACAACTTTCACAATGTTTTAGTTCGAAATTGAAACATTAAAACTATCAGGACCATTTCACTATTAAATCTTTCAAAATTGAACAATTTTATATTGAAAGTCAGTTTTGAAATTTAATTACTTTAGATCAAAATATTCTAAATTGTTTCGCTTCAATGTTAAATGTACAAAATTGTCTGGATTTTTAAATTCTTCGAAATCGTAGAATATAAAATTTAGTTACTTGATCGATGCACAATTTTCAGTTTAAGATATTTGTAAAGGAACAATTTTGAATTAAATTAGTCCAGGATAAATTCAAAACAATGAAAAATCAAGAGACTAATTTCTCAAATTCAAGCATTGAAAATAAGAATATTTTAGAACGAGGCATTAAAAATGGAATTATTTTTTATTTGAAAATGTTTCAAAATATTAAACCTTTAAAACTCAACTTAACAGGAATAGATTCCAGGCAGTTTGTCAATATTGTACTGTCTTTCATGTAACCTCTAGCCTGCCCCGAGAATCGCATCTAGGCCATCTCATGTTTATCCCGCATGTTAATGATGTTTATAAGACAATCAAAACTTGCCTTTTTTGCTATAGATTGATCACTTTGAACTTTACAAAGAAATTGCCTCCCATTGGGACTGCGTCAAGCTTCAGGACGACTTTGATCGTCCCCAAGCCTGGTGCGTGACGAGTTAAATGCAGTTTAACCCTTTCAGGGGCAGTGGAACCTATACGTCCCACTTGTTTTTTCGTAGTTTTTCAAGAATTTCTCATACATTTTACCTTGTTTAATGCACAAGTATTTGATTTTAAACTCTTAAGGGTTCATGTAAAGTAATTATCCTGAAAAACTGTCTAAAATTGTTAATTAACAATTTGTTATAAATAATTGAAATCGAAAAAAATCACTTTTTTCGAATAAAATCGGCTGTTTATAAAGTACTAGTCCTATAGCTATGACAAATTTTTTCCAGTTAGATAACATGTAGAACTGTAACATATATTTTTTGCAGAATTTTCCGCAGGCTAGTTTTTGTTTCTTTTATTTTTTGAATTCATAAAAAATTACGATTTTTGACGAGTTTCCGGCATAAGTGCATGTAATGTACCGTATTTGTGATCGATCATTAAATCGTTAAAAAAAAAATGTTTTTCGGGCCACTGATTGAGAATATAATGTCAAAATTGCAAAATTCAAAATGGCGGATTCAAAATGACAGTTATATTAGAGCAAATTCGCAATTTTTTGCAATTGCTATGAAAGCTTGTGTATGGGGGTGTTTGAGGTCGCTGATTACAAATCTGATGTCAGAATTGCAAAATTCAAGAAGGCGGATTCAATATAGCCTGCACGGCATTAGAGTGGGAAGAGTCCAAAAAATTCCCATACATCGAGTTTTGTGCCGATTGTTCGAAAACTTCAAAATTAGAGTAAAATAGTCGCCATCTTATGTCCGCTATTTTTTAATTTGCAATTCTGACATCAAATTTGCAATCTACGACTCCAAAAACCCCCACACAACTTGTTTTGCGCAAATTGTTAGAAAAATTCAAGATTAGAGTCACATAGTCGCCATATTGGATCCGCCATTTTGAATTTTGCAATTCT
Organism: Andricus coriarius; assembly: GCA_932066315.1. Lineage (NCBI taxonomy): Eukaryota > Metazoa > Arthropoda > Insecta > Hymenoptera > Cynipidae > Andricus > Andricus coriarius. The sequence goes on along the minus strand of CAKNWT010330974.1, from coordinate 8,914 downwards.
GATGCCAGAATCGTGATCAGCGACCCCGAAAACCCCTAAATTATTATTAATAGCAAGAATTAGCTTAACAGAAAAATGTGCCCCTGAAAGGGTTAACGTGAAAAAATGCATTTACATCATTCTCTAGAAAAAAAATTTGTTCCTATACATCAATAATGAATTGATGATCAAGACTTTCTCAGGGTGTCAAAGTGCGAGATCTGGGCACATGCCTTCAGGTAAATTACTCTTATGAAGATTAGATCACTGATGGTGTAAACAAAGCTTTCCGGTCATTGGTCTTTGTCACAAGAAATGCCTCGAAATTTCACAACCAACTCTGCACGCGCTCGTGTAGAGAAAAATTATTTTAATCTTCAATTGGCAAATTCTTTGTAATTTTTGGTTTGTTTAATAATTAAAAAGATAAAAATGAAAAAGAACGGCAGGAAGAAAAGAAAAAGCTAGTTACGAATATGGTCATAAGAATAACTGTAAATAACATTTTTCAAGGTGAAAATTCGAGAAAAAAACGTGTTTAAAGAGCCTGTTTCACAAAAAATATGCCCTCTACAATGCCATTTTATAGCCTTCCCGTGGGTAAAAAATGGGATACTGGAAATATCTATATTATGCACATTTTATTATTATTTGTTATTCCTTTTCGAAATGTATCATTGTTAAAATACATTTTATTTTATTCAGTGGCATAAAAATACTTATTTGAATAAATTATTAGAAAATATTTACGCATATCCTCTGTACCGAACGTAATAACAATGGTCAGAAAAAGTGTATATTTTAAATTTACATTATACCAATTATTAAACAATAATTAAGAAACAATCAATTTTTTTCAAAAATGTTTTTCAATGCTCTTATATGATTATATAAAGTAATACCCCTTTTAGCTATTTTGTAAAATAGCTTGCCCAATGATTGATGGGATTATATTTTTTCTTGAACGTGTTTGCAGATGAAAGTTTTATCAGATCTTATAATATTGACAATCAATAGAAAACGACAGACGTATTGAAGTTTCTTTGTGAATCGCGAATATTGTTTCCTCAAAATCAAATAATAATATTTTATGCAAATTAGGCGTAATATATTTTCAAAAAGTGTCAGCAATTTTAATAATTAAAATTCTGAATTAGGTCATGTTGAATAAATAAGATATACAAATCGGACTCTAATAATATGTATAAACTAGGAATGGTTACTTAATTTCATAATTATTAATTGTGAGTTTACTTTAATTTTAAATGATAGGCCTTTACAAGATTGGAGATGGAAAATCTCGTCTGAGTAATCTGATATCTAAAAAAGAGAATTTTGTTCGAGAATATTCAATATTTGTTTTAAATTATGTTTTATGATACGATATTCTTGTGATAAAAAGAAAACAACGCAATTATGAATCTGAGGAGACTGACGGAACATACGCATTTTAGGGATTACTTTTTTCTGTCCGGGGTTGTAATTTCATAATTTTACTTAAGCATTTGTGCAATACATTTTCACGCCAAATGCAATTTTTACTGAACTACAGCTTTCTTATACAAAAAAATGATATATGTTAGGTCCAAGCCCTGTGAGCGGTCCATCCGCGGATCGACCGGGTCCAAATGCGGAGCGTCCAAGCCACATTGGTCGAAGTCCGAAATTTTCTCATTTCTCTTCGTACAGATTGTAATTCAACGTATTAAAATTATTGAATTTACTCGTACTCAGTGGGTCGTACTAAATGTCTGATAACACATTTGCCAATTCTTATTGAAACGATAATATATTAATATAATCAAGCAAGTGAGGAAATCAGAGTTTCCTCTTATATTTTAATTTAAAAAAAATCTTATTATTAATAATTTTTAATAAAAAGGTATAGAACATGAATAACTAATGAAATTTTTTATCTGATTGTAACAAACCAATTGTAAAAAAATTTTTACCACGGCTTTTTCAGTCTTACAAGGGGGATTAGGTTGGTGTCCGGCGGCGATTTTTTCTTACTTTGCAGGTGAAAGGAGGATCCCAGACTATTAAAGAAAAAAAATTTTTGGAAAAACGTTCACATTTAGGGGTTGAAATCACCCCTTCTAGATTTTTGAGTCTTTTAGTGTTTTAAGAGGTAAAATTGTTTTTTGTTTATTGTTTTTACACAAAATTATTCTAATTGATGCTGTATTACAATATTAGAGTGAGTTGTAAAAACACTTACCCTCTGGAGTATCATCATTTAGAAAATCTACCCCTAGAATGCTTCGCCATATGACATATATGTAGTTGAATATTTTAGAATTTGTTGCTGCAAACATCTTGTTTTGATATTAAATTCTATTAAGAATCATCAGTGTTATTCTAAATAACCCCTAAATTACGGGTCATCCACCCCTATAATATTATCAATGAATAAGAAATATATTTATTAATATAACATTTCTGTAAGTAAAGAATTAAAATATTTGGTTTGGACAATCAATAATAATATAACTGATTTTTTGTTAACGATGGCACTTGTTCTTATATTAATAAGCCCTTGTTATGTGAAAACTACCCTTAAAAAACTTTTTATGTTTTGTTTAGCAGACGATTTTAATGATGATACATATAACAGAACTGTCCAAAGAATTTTTATTTAGGTTCAGGCATGTACATATTTCCGTTGCAAAATTGCAAACACATGCACTTACCCTTACACATATCGTTTTTTACAAAACAAGGGTTTATTAATATAAGAACAAGTGCCATCATTAACAAAAAAATCAGGTATATTATTATCGGCTGCCCAAACCAAATATTTTAATCCTTGACTTACAGAAATTTTATATTAATAAATATATTTCTTATTCATTGATAATATTACAGGCATGGATGACACGTAATTTAGGGGTTATTTAGAATAACACTGATGATTTTCAATAGAATTTAATAACAAAACCAGATGTTTGCAGCAACAAAGTCCAAAATCTTAAAATACATATATGTCATATGGCGAAGCATTCTAGGGGTAGATTTTCTAAATGATGATACTCTAGAGGGTAAGTGTTTTTAAAACTCACGCTAACATGGTAATACAGCATCAGTTAGAACAATTTTGTGTAAAAACAATCAACAAAAAACAATCTTACCTCTTAAAACACTAAAAGACTCAAAAAAGTAGAAGGGGTGATTTGAACCCCTAAATGTGAACGTCTGCCCAACATTTTTAATTTTCATTTCATAGTCTGGGATCCTCTTTTCACCTGCAAAGTAACAAAAAAATCGGCGCCGGACACCAACATAACCCTCCTTGTTAGAAAAAACTATTTGAAGTGAATGTGTTAATTTTCTTTTAGAGGGCAATGATTAATATAAATTGAATCATAAAATAACTATAGATATTTTTATAAGCAAGACAGAGTGTTTGTCGGATTAAAAAAAAGGTTCAATATTTAGCTAAAAATTGTAAAAAATTCTGAAGAAATAAAGAATTACCCAAGGCCAACAAGGATATGGATTATTTGTTTACCAATTTTCTACGTACAATAGTTTCGTTGTATAAAAGTATTGTTTACAAATTACAATAAACATTATTTCATAATAGCGCTAAATAATAACAATAGAAATCGTCCAGAAATAAGGAAAATAATATGTAGGTCATGATTAATAAAAGATTTATTAATTTTTAAACTGCTGATTGCTTAAAATTCAATATAAATGTTCATATCTTAACAAAATAACAATAGAGTATTGAACAACAAAATATCTTTATTGGTTTCCAAATTAGGACTTAATTTTTTCAGCCGTGTCCGACAGATTGTCGAAGCAACGAGCGAGCAGATTCACCGAATGAGAAGTCACTAAAAGCGTAACTTTTAAAGATATTATTGTTTAAAGAAACAAAAATCTACTCACCACCATCATGCTAATGTTAGATTTTCAATACCAAAACAAATCCTATCATACTCAACAGAACTTCCACTTTATGGATTTAAAAATAGAAACTGAGTAAGATATTTAATCAGTTATTTATGTTATTTTTTGAAAATCTTCAAAATGTTTAAAAGCATATAATTTTTTGTTTATATTTATCAAAATTGAAAAGGCCATCAGAATAAGTTGTAAGTCTTTTTGTCATGTACTAGAAACTTTGACAACAATTTTTAAAACTTTAAAAAATTTTGTTTCACTTTTTGAAAATGCTCTATCTTTTTGAATTTTGGTCTAATCCAAAGTTGCTGAGCGTACCGTTTAAATTTAGCAGTTAATATTGTGCGTCATATACGAGTGACTGCCAAAAAGTTAACCATTTTATAAAATGATATTTTGAACAAAAAATTTCTAAATCGCCTAACATATTGTTCTTTTTATTGGAGGTAATCCACGAGAGTAGAAAAATATGAAGCTAAGCGATTACGGAATGTATTTGTGATGGATATAAATTTTACACGCTGTTTAAGGTCACGTAACAGGCCATGCGACTATGATAAAAATAACAAAATTTTTAATATATTCAGAGTAAGATAAAAATATTTAAAAATATGAAAAAAATAACTATTTTCACGATTTATTAGATTTTGACTTCAGCGATTAAAATTATCCTTTCATTTTATAGTATGATAAATTAATCTGGAGCGTTATAGGACATTTTATAACAAAATATTATATAAAAAGAGTTATGCTCATGAATAGTTGGAATAATTATTTTCGAGTTTTATCCTAAATTGGCAATCCAGCGTGGCCTGAAATGTAAAATTTAAAACTTTAGTCTTGATTCTTATCTTCTTCAACTCAATATAAGTTATATATGTGAATCTCAAATATTTAAAAAATGGTGTTAATATTACTTAGCAATGTTTAAGTTTTAATTCTTAGGTTGGGAACCTTTCCCAGCCTAAAAATATCCTGTCACGCTCCTTGCTTGACAGGACATTTCGCGTACTTTTTTATTTATAATTTCTGAACGAAGTCGTCTAAAATTTTGAAACTTTACTAAATCATATGCTTTGACACAAGTACTTTTATTGAGGTAATTTTATAAATAATTTTTTCAAAGGAGAAGTGGAAAATTATAGAAATCGACGCCTCCATTCAATATGAGTCTATGTGCTGACAGCGCCGTGTATGAGACTAGCGCTGTGTATAAGCATAGGGAATAGTCTCATACAGCGCGCTGTCAGCACATAGACTCATATTGAATGGAGGCGTCGAAATGTGTCGTTAGTTTTTAATTTATTAATTAAAATTTTACGCATTCTTAAAAAATTGTATAGGATTACATAATAACTAATAATAAGAACTCTATTGATGTTTTTAGAAAGGTATCAATAAAGGTTTTATACAGGTTTTACAATATTATTATTTATTTTCTTATTTAATTTTCTTGAGCGAGAATTAAAGGGAGAGGCTGTAAGGTATGGCCCAATAATGGTGTTATTACCCCAGCTTCGCTTCCATTTTTTCTGTCAAGAAAAATTTTGTTAATTATTATATTATTATATAGTTTTTTCTGTTCAATTAATTTATAATGACAAAATTTGCCGAAAGTATCATTATAACCATATTTCTAAATTCTTTTCTTGGTATAATTCAAATTTTAGAAACTAAAAACCTTGAATGTTATTATTATTATTTGGCAATTAGTCCCTCACAATGTCGCACTTTTTATTATTGCTCCTTGCCTTTCATAACCATAGTTTAGTTTTGTGATTATGTTCAATAAATTTCTCAGGTATTATGTTTAAATTATACATTTAGTAGTGATCAATATATTATGATATTTTAAAATCAAGATCTATTGAATATATTATTTATTACTGAATTCTTTACTAAACATTAAAGTATTAAATTAATGAATTATTACTGAATATATTAAATACTATTAAATTCATCATTTTTTATCTAACAACTTCAATTTTATAAGCGAATAATTGGCAAATAATAATAATCTCAGTTTGAATTTCCGTGTTTCAACAATTTAAATTATATTTAAAAAGAAATTTAAAAATACAGTTACTATAGAATCAATGAATAAAGAATAAGGTTTTATAATATTTCGCTCGTTTTCTTCTTAAATTTTATAACCCTTTTATCTTTTAAATCTGCAAGATATGTATAAATTTCAACATTCTGCATTAAATATTATACACGGAAAATTATAACTCTCTGAATATAAATCTCTATATCTAATATTCTGAATATAAATATCTCTAAATCTGTAAATCTGAATGATTAAGAGTTTACCAATCAAATATTGCAAGTCGTTATAATTGATTTAGTACGTACTTCTACAATTCATTACTAAAAAAACTTCTAGTTTGTAGTACAATTGTTATTAATTTACTTTCAGAGAGAATTCCTCACTATATAAGTAACAATTTTACTGATACTTTTAATTTTGATATGATCAACATTTTTATCTTTTTAAACAATAGAATACTAAATTACAAATAAATATAAAATAAATATTAATAAGCTATCGCTAGAAAGGTTGTTTTATTAAGTTTCAGTCACTTTGTCATTTTATAGACATAATGACACTTGGTTGCATTGCATAAGTTATAAAATTAAAGACAAATTAAGTTTCTTGATTCGTCAATCAATTTTATCACTTTGTTTAACTGATATATGGAAACTAACAACTTGCTTTTATTTATTGCTATTTTATTTATCACTAGACTCTATTTATCTATAAAACTGACATTCATTTAAAAAAAGTAAAGAAACCGATTAAATCTAAGACGCATCGAATATCGGATTTTCGACTTTTGATGAATGGACCAATCGAATCGAAAAAACTAATCCCAGGCACGCTGCGCCAAAAAGTACTTCTTTGTACAAAAATCGCTCAACAGTTCAATTTTCAACAGATTTTGATTTTTTTTAATGACCGTAAGGTTTCTAGGCATAACGTGCCACAGGGCCACAGGGTCATCAGTACCCGAAAACCTCCTTCGTACCGAATCTCATGACCATTTTTTTTTTAAATAATGAAAACATTAAGTTTTTAAACTTCCGGGTAGCTGGAATCTCTAAAGAACTCGAAGCCGTTCGAGTTCTAGAATATTTGGGGTAGCTCGAAAGTTTTAGGTAATGGAATATTCGAGTCAGATCGGTCTCGACCCCACTCGACTAAAAAAACCGGCCAGACTTGACTCGAAGTTTCGAGCTTTTTGCACAGCCCTAAATTTCGGCCAAGTCGTATTCTATTATATCGAGAATTACCGACCGTCTAACTAAAGAAGCTATAGCATTTTTTCTCATCTTTTGCTCTTTGTGAGAAAAAATCGGTTTTATAACAAATAAATCTACCTGGCCACTAGAAAGTACTATCAAATCTATAAGTATCATAAAATCTATAATCTAGGATTTTTTAAATTACCATTCGGATTGTACGGTTTAGTATCTTGATAATTAACCTTAATATCCTAATAGATTACCGTCCCATTTGGGATTATAAAAAATAACATCTAGATTGTACGGCGTGCTATCTTCAGATTTCTATCTAAAAGAAGGCTAAATCATGTTTATGGCCAGGAGAATTTATTTTTCATATAATACATTTTTGCTCATATATTACGAAAGATACGAAAATAAGCGAGATAGCTTCTTTAGTTGGATGGTTGGTGATTCGTTAACGTCATAGAATTTATACCCCCAAGATCTTATCACTGTTTCAAGGTTTTCTAAACTGCTGGCACGACGTTCAATGATAAATTTCGTAATAGATTTGATGAAATTTGCTAACAATTGGTGTATAAATATTTAAATACTAAACAATTTCGCGGATAATGAATAAATGTATCGTCGAATAAAGAGAATGAAGCTGTCTATATCTACCAGCAATAAATAATTTTACAACAGATAAAGTGAATAACGAATGATAGACTACAAATAAATTTTTTATTCTTGGTCATTGGAACAATTTCTCGATCGAATATTACCTAGCTCTACCTATCATACCAACGAAACGATAGAAAAAAATATTTTAAGTTTTGAAGCTTTAAACTAATGAAATAATTTTTCGAAGTTGGAATGCAAAAAATGCCAAAGAACTATGATATTAATAAACGTGGGGGTGGAATCAAAGTTGTCAGAAAAAAGGAATTCGTAATAGTTCTGAAACCAGTGCTGGCGGACTAGATACCCAAAGGCGCGGCACGGAAGCATGCTTATCATTTGAAGTGCCAAGACTGATGATTACCAAAAAAAATAGGTTATTGTATATCATTAAGCTATATCATTAAGCTATTTCCCTTTCGGCGAGCCTCTAGGGGTAAGCGTGACACTACCCGATTCGGGTAGTGTTTTTTAGGTGGATTTGTAGTAAATGGGTAGTAAATGGGTAAATATATAATTGTTACATTTTCAAAATTCAAAAAGCAGTACACATAGGGCATTATTTCTGAAGTTCTCCAATCAGCGTAGTCCTGTTACAAGGCAATTCACGGGAAAAATTTTGCCGTTAGGCCAAGTACGCAGGGGGGGCGGCGGGGCATTTTTTATTGTTACGGGTACCATCGACCTCAGCGATTTTAACTTTTTTAATATGAATAAAAAACAATGTTTTCTTCTGCAGATCGAAATTCGAACAAAATTCAATTGTTTTTTACCTTCCTTATACGTAGGTCGCATATATTTTTCAAAGAATAATTATGATAACGAATTAACGCAAGCGACGAATCTCGTTTTTTTAGCTGCGAGGAAATTTCCATTCTACGTGTAAACATTTTTTATGATTACGCAACAATATCACGTACTATTTATTCGTGTCCTTAGTGTTTGCGCTTGTTAAATAAATTAAACAAATTTTTAGAAACAATTTACTAGACTTTGTGATTGGTTGAACGCAAGATTTCGAAACGATGATCTTGCTGGAAAAACCTTGAAATTTGAGACTACATATTCTTTTAATCGTCCAATAAAATAACTTTAACATAGATGGATTCAATGC
>CAKNWT010330973.1:0-10565 GCA_932066315.1 Andricus coriarius | reverse complement strand
TTTTTATATTTATATTGGCCTTCAATTCCCTCAACCTGGTATCTTGTTTCATGTAGATCTATTTTAATTATAGTTATTATTCTTTAATTATTTCTTTTGCGCAAAAATTTTGGAAATATTAAATTATCTAAGAATGAAAATGTAGTAATAATCCACAAGATTTGAACAGGTTAATGTTAATGAGCAATATTTGAACTTTTCCAAACTGATAATAAGAATATCTTTCAGAAGAAATGATGTCAATAAGAAAAATCAAGAGCGTAGAATAATTTCAAGACGCAGGAAAAATAATGCACAATTATTAACGGATTCTTTTGACATTTTTGAAAAAAAATGATCTTTAACAAGCAAAATGTAAACTTTGCCTTTTAGACGATCCCCCGAAGTCAGTGATTCTTAAAATGACAGACAGTAACACCTCAAGAGTTATGCGCTAGCTTAACAAATACCACACACAAGAATACGAAGAGACTTACGCCGACCACGCAACCAATAAATGCGAATTTTCAATAAAATAATTCAATTTTCAAACACAAATATACAATTTCAACCAATAAAATTAATTTTTTACTCAAAAAGATTAATTTCGAACAAAATTAATTTCAACAAAATACATACAATAAAATAGTTAAATTTTGAATCAAGAAGAATAATTTTCTACAAAAAAAAGACAAATTGACAGTCTTTTATTGATCTTTTACCCCATGAACATAAATTTTCTACTAAACAGTTGAATTATTTACTCGAAAATATGAATTTTCAAGAGAAAAAGTTAATTTTCAACCTAATAGTTTAATTTTCAACCTAATAGACCAATTTTCTGTTTCAGACAGTAATTTTCAACCAAAAAATGAATTTTTAACGAAGTAGTTTAACTTTTAGCCAAATAATTGAATTTTCAATCAAGAAGAATTATTTTTCATATTGACATTTATTATAGATGTTCGAACAAGGAACATTCAATGAAAAGTTGATCAAGTCGGCGGTAAAGAAGTATTTACCATACAATTTTTTTTGACGACGACAATTCACAAGATCTATTTCACTACTTAAATCCATTAGCTGTTTTACCACTGCGCAGTCAATTAAAAGCTTTAATCAAAAATAAGTGTTTTGAAAAACGAGAAATATTTATGTCAATTCCCCGTTCGAATACGTCTAGAATCTCTTTTACTCTTGATGGCTGGACTTTTGTCACCAATCGCAGTTACTGTGGAATCACTGGTCATTTTATTGATGAGAATTGGATTCTTCAATCCCTTGTTATTGATTTATGTCCGTCATGTGGTGAACACACAGGAAAAGATATTGCGAATTGTTTTTTAAAGTTATTGATGATTGCAAATCAAATAACAAAGTAATGGGAATAACAGTAGACAACGCTTCAGCAAATACAAAATTTATGGTGGAGCTAAGTGGCCTATTGCGTACATTCGACTCTGAAAACCAACACTTTCGTTAAGGCACACACATTTTAAATATTTCTGCCCAAGACATGTTAAATGTTCTTAAAATTGATGATGCTGACAACCAAAATGAGAACGTTGAAGAGGATGCATGCGTCGAAGAAAATGAGGAAAACAGTCAATGTCCAGATGTAAGGGACAGCGAAGAAATAGAATATATTGAAACGATGCTTACAACGTCACCTTTATCAAAATTAAGAGGTTTCTTCAAAATTATAAAACCACCTGAGCAATGGCAAAGCAAACTGAAAATGTGCTATGAAACGTGCAATATTACAATGTTGGCACCTAATATTGACGTCAGCACTAGGTGGAATTCAACGAATGACATGATTTATTTCGCTCTCCGAATGCAACTTGCGATAAATTTATTGTGCGATCATAATCAAGGATTTAGAAACTTTCAAATCACAGAATGAATTTGGGAGCTTTTGACGGAAACGTATAAATATCTGCGGCACTTTAAAGTGCTCAAGAAGGTATTTAGAGGAGAAAAATATCCTACATTGAACGCAGTAGATCTCGGCTTTAATATGCTTCTGGATTAATTAAAGTTCTCTATCAGCACTCTCTAGAGCAAGCCTGGACTAAACTCGATAGAAGACAATATGTTGACAGCTCTAGAAGCTGCGCGCGACAAATTTATGAAGCATTACAAAAATACGAATTGGACGTATTGCACTGTACTAATATTAGATCCAAGGCGCAAAATTGAAACCTTCGAAAAAACGTCATGGGGTAAAGAAATGGAAGCGCAATCGGTAGAAAAGTTCCAGAGAGTTTTCAAGAACGAATATTTTCAAATGCAACAGGAGAATCAGGTTCCAAATTACATCTGTTCATGACCATTGCAATACCAAGAAAATTCTCATGTTTTAGAAAGTAAATATTTCGTTACTTTTAGATTATATCTAACGTCAATTAGAAAGGAACCCTTTCATTCAAACAGTTGAAAACGTAATCCATTGAAAAACATTTTTTCTCTATGGTAATCTAAATTTAATTCTTTAATAATTAGGATGTTGTTGGAGCAAGTCCCAGTCAAACTTCGGTACATCAAATAGCCTTAGAGGAAAGTGACTTAATCGATGTAGATTCATTGTTTGGAGATAACCCTGATGGTGCATGTAGCTATGGAGATTGGCAACGAGAATTGAATCTTTACTGTTCAGAGGGTCGAGCAGACAGAAGTGCGAATGTTTTAGAATGGTGGAAAAGTCATCAAACGACATATCCTAATCTTGCTAGAATGGCTCGAGACTATTTATCCATTCCTGCGACATCCGTTCCATCAGAGCGTTTATTCTCTAGAGGTTCCTTAACCATTAGGAAACACAGAAATCAATTGAGTTATGATTCGATTAGATTCTTAATGACACTGAATTCATGGTCGAATTGTACTTTGGCATCTATGATTGAACGTCAAATGCGGGAAAAAATGTGATTTCTACTTTGAAACTTGTGAATTGTGTATAGAAATTATAATAATTAATAAATGATTATATATTTTTTGAAAATAATGTTTATCTTTCTAATCTAGTGTCTGTAATTTCAAAGGGTTTGCGCCTTCAATTTAAATTTAAAAACACAAAGGATCCTTAATAATGGTCACATAGGTTTTCACGGTGCTACTAAAAGGATCAAAATTTAAAAAAATATTTGGCTTAACAACATTTTTTTAATTTGACTTTTAAAAACTTTTTAGTAATGGGGTGCGTAAGAGCTCAAAAAAAGTTTTATTGTCGGCCATGGGAGATTTTATTTATCAAAAATTTCTAAGGCTAAATTTAATATCAATAATGTTGTACATTTTTTAGTGAAATTCTCACGTGAACTAGAGCAATTTCAGTTTAAAACATCTTTGATACTGTGTTAGTAAATAATTTTGTAAATCCTGTTGACTTAGGATTTCGAAAGATGTGATTTTCACGTTGCTTAAAAGCTTATAGATTTTTAGCGATATTTTTTGTCAAGCTGAAACATTACATAATGGTGGTTAGATCTTCGTAATGGAACTTTGGAAATGGTTCCAAGAAGATATACTTTAATTTTTGCGTATAAATCTTCATTCATCCTGCTGTTTGAGCATTAATTTTAACCAAATTGTCCTCTCAGAAACCACATATTAAAATAATTGTATATGATTTAGTTTCATCTTGATCACTCTCGCTCGTACTACGAGAATCCCGTTTGACCGAGACGAGACGAGACAAGAATTAGAATGTTAATACAAGAATCATTCTCGTTCTCGTCCATTTCTCGCTCGGTATGCAACTCTAAAAATAAGCGTTTTGTTCGATGACTTTTTTCACAATAGCTCTCTCTTTTCGTTCCATGTAGCGCGTCAATTTAATTGAAAGCCAAAGAGCAGGATCTTCATGAACGCATTTGTTGTTGTGCTTGATGTGAAACCACAGTGGATAAACCTTTAGGATAAAATTGATCAATATAATTTGTACCTCACTCGGATTAGAGGTGCTAATGTAGAGTCGCATCAACCCATTAGCTGTATTGAGTCATCTTGATTTAACAGTTTTCCCAGGATTCCGTCTTGCTAAGCTGGCAGAGCATTTTCCTTTCGAAATAGCTGTCGCCATTTCGAAGAGATATTTTTGATCTTTGATTAAATCACTTATATCTGTTAGATTTAAATCTACTTGGATGTCGACTGGATGAAAGTTCACCTCGGGGAGATTTTCGCAATCCGGAAGTTGACGTCCAAGTGGTCCAGTTAGTGTCTTTGCTTTAGATGTGGCACCATCCAGAGTTTCAATCAGATAACTTAATGGGAGCACCGAATAATCCCATTGTGTTTTCCTGTGTTTGTGTTCGTTCTATCGCAACCTATCGCAACCAATTGATCCAGTTTTATTTTACTGCTATCCAGGTATTTAAAAATTGTATTGCAAATGTTTAATACTGTCTTAGGTTTTTCGCGAGTTACATGACCCCCATTCTTATTACCAGGCTCTTGAATGAGAGATACATGCTCTTCCCTGATAGTTCTTTGACGTTTGATATTTTAGTCATCAACTTCTATCAACAAGGTCTTACCTTCTCTGCCACAAAAAAAGCCTTTCATAGCCTGAAAATTTTATCTATCATCTTGTATTATTTTGCTCATCTTTTATTTCTGTCTTCTTACTTAGCTCCTGTCAATTGCTTGGGACATATCTTCAGATATTATAAACCCGATATCTTCTAATAAAGAGCTTGCAAGGGCAGCAGCTCCTTTATCAGAAACATCATATCTAAAACAAGCGCCCAAAAATGTATTTAGATGCAGCCTATTTTGATTCGACGATGATTCTGGATCAGATATTTGCCAATTAGAGAGAGAAAAATCTAGATCATGAACTGCATTAATATAGCTATCAAATTTCTCGTCAGCTGTTTTTTCATCTATATTATCACTAAGATTATCCTCGCTTCCGATGATAAAACTGCGCTTTTCAAAGCTTTCAGCCCTCTTCAATTTCTTTACATTTCTTGATCAAAGCGTTTCCTTAGATTTTATTTCGTTTATTCCAATAATCATCTCTCGCATAATCCTTTGATCATTCAGAAATTTTTTTCACATACAGGAAATTTTGATCAATAAATATTAATTCTTAACAAAATAGCTTAATTTTAACAAAATAATTGAATTTTGTACAAAATACTTGAATTTTTAACTCAAATGATGAATTTTCAACAACAAAAAATGAAGATGAATTTTCAACCAAAAATGTAATAGTTAATATTTTAACTAACAAAGGTTTTAAAATCAAAAGAAAAACAGTTAAATTCAACCAATAAAGGCAAATTTTTGATAAAACAGTTGAATTTTTAAGCCAAAAAGGCTGATTTTTTAGTAGAGAGTAGAATTATTAATTTAAATTGATAAATGTCGAATCCAGACAGAAAACTTTTCAACAAAAAAGGTAATTTTCAAACAAACAGTTGAATTTTCAACTAAAAGTAATCAACTTTTAGAAAAAAAATGGATTATTATTTCGCATCTGAGCGAAAAAAAGAGAAAAAGAGGAACTTTCTTGGAAACAAATTTATATTTTCCATGTGTGATGTCACATTCTGCGTTAATCCCCATCTACCTGGCAGTGTAACGCAGTTTTTAACCGCCCTTATTTATGATTGATATATAGAAAAAATCTAATAAATGATCAAAATTTGGATTATTCATTAAAATGTTTTTTATTCATTCTAAATGATCGTATTCTTTTAAGAATTTTAATTTATTTTATTAGTTGTGATGCTCTGGATTAGTAATATAATTTCTTTGACCGTCTCTTATAAATACAAAATAGATATTAGTTGCAGAAAATAGTGGTATTTTTTCTAATGCTGCACAATAATATTTTCTTTGAATTAGGTGTTAATTTCACTTTTTTAATTTCACGTAGGCCCTTATAATATTCTCAATTGTAAGGTGTGTCAAAATTAATCCTATTTCATGAGCGTCATATTCAGATTACCAACATTTTTAATTCAGCTCTTAAAAATTGCATTATATTCTATTATAGACATTAAATATCGAAGAGTTTTCAATTGCAAGTCTTCAAAATAGAACTACATATTCCAAAACATGATTCCAAATTACATACCTTTCAAATAGAAATCTTATAAATTAAATAATTTTCAATTCTTTATATTCAATATCTCAGAATTTTCAATTGTAATTCTTAAAAATTGTAGAACCTTGAATTGTAAATATTTCAAATTGAAGAGTTTTAAGTTTTGCAAATGCACAATTAAAAATGACGCAAGTTTTAAGTTTTACAATAAATAATTTGGTGATTTTGATCATTTATGTTTGAAATTTCTTTAAATTAGAAGACTTACAATAGAAAACTCTTCACCCGTAACAAAATTTAAGAATTTTTATTTATACGTCTTTAAAATATTAACTATTATATTTTGCGTTTGGAGTTAATCTTTTTTTATTGAAAATTCAACTACTTGCTTGAAAGTCAAACTTTTTTGTTACAAATTCGTTTTTTCTTTAAGGATTGATAATTTTAGTTGGAAATTCAATTATTTTATTAAAAATTACATTATTTTATCATAGTCAACATATCTCAAATGTAAACCACATTTTAGATTTTAACTACATTATTTTAAGTTCAACAAAACATATTTTTTTAAATGAAAAAGTTGGCAAATTTTTAGTTGTAAACATCTTCAACACATTAAGTGTTGAAAATTGGAGACCAGTAAGACTCAGAATTTCACAATGTCTTTAAAGAAGATCTTATTGTGATATAAAATCCCACATTAACTTACACATTTTTTTCTTTGCTTCTCACTCCTTATGAGATAAAATTTTATATTTAAATAAAAGTTACAGGATACTGAAAGTTGATTATAATTAAAATTCAATTATAATTGCATAGAAGCCTATGTAGTTTTTTTAATATTCATTTTAATTTATGACTACTAATTACATTTTCTTGTAATTCAAAATGAAGCATATATTTTAACTTGATAATTAGCAAATCAAAATAAGAAACGCGTAAAAAGCGCGCAAAGTGCGCTGTTATATGCAATTATCATTTAATAATATTACCGTATATAATATTAATGTTATACCATACCAAAAATAATACTATTCATATTCAAACTATATATTTAATTAGTAAATATAAAAATTCTTATCTGGCAAACATAAACATAATTTTTGTCTCTGTATGAATTTTTAGACACGTGTATTATTAAGATTAGTTCACCTGGAGAAGCTGAGTCATTTTATAACGCAAGAATCAATAGATGATAATTTTATAAAATTTTACGTCAACATAGTTTTATTGTGTAGGTAAGCAAACTTTGTTAACCTCCTCTAAAATTTCGAAACGAGCCTTGGAAGTTAGGCATTCCCAGGTGGAAAATTTATAAATAGTGGGAAACATTATATATAATTTTCATTTATTTTATACAAAAAATGTTTGTGGATTCCCTTGATATTTTTGAAATCGCTTAAAATTTAACTTAAATCCATTAAAATCCTTTGGAATCACTTTAACATCAAACTCTTTGAATTCTTCTGAATAGTTAGAAATATGTCGAAATAATTTAAAATTTCTTTCAAAAAAATTTAATTCAGCTCGTTTCTAAAAGTTCGCCAGAAATCGTTTAATATCCCTTCAAATTTTCAAAATCCTCTAAGATCTTTAAAATTATTGTAGGTCCTATAAAATCATGTTGGAAATTCTGCGGCATGCCTTCAAAATATTTACATTTTTTTTAATTATTTGCAATCTTTTAAAATATAACTGAAAATCTTCCAAATCCTTCGAAGTTTTTTAATTTCTTCACATCCATTAAAAATTTTAAAATCCGTGAAAATTCCTTAAAATAAAATTAAATGTATTCCCTAAAATTCTTCAGAAATTCGTTAAGGTCCCTTGAAATGTTTTCACATCTCAAAAATTCATTAAAATAAGTAGAATCATTTTAAATTCCTTGAATATAAATTAAATTAAACGTATTATTTAAAGTTCTCTAGAAAAAACGTTGAAATCCCTCAAACTCTTGGAACAACCTTATAATACTTGAAGATTTAATTTTAAAAAATTAATCTTGTAAAATGCCCCGAAATAACTTGAAATCTCTTAAGATTTTTGGAATCACTACAAAATTCTTTTGATACCTTAAAAAAATTAATCTCTTAAAATCCTATGGCATACCTTAAAATTTCATTAAAATAATCATTAATTAAAATAAGTAGAATAATTTAAAATCCATTAAAAATAATGAATTTGAACTTATTTACTGAAGCTCCCTAAAAACCCGATAAAATCCCTGGAGATCTTTAAAACCCCTAGAAATCTTCAGCATCGCTTTAAATGCCCTTAAATTTCATTTTATTTCTCTTATTTTTCAAATTTATCTGAAAATTTTTTGAAATATTTGTAAATCATACAAAATTCTTTAAAAAAGCATAAAATAATAATAATAACTTAATATTTCAATTAAGTAAAACTTATTTATTAAAGAACTCTGAAAACCCCGTTAAAACCGCCAGAAATCGCTAAATATCCCTTTAAATTTAAATAGAATTTATTTTACAAAATTCTCTCCTAATCGCTGTAATCTTTGAAAATTCTACCAAATTCTTTGAAATCCTTTGAAATTTTTTAAATCCCTTGAAATTCTTTTGAATTCCTTGAAATCTATTAAAATCTATCCTTTGAAAATCATAGAAATCCAATCAAATAAGTAAAATCATACGAAATACCTAAAATATAAATTTAATTGAACTTATTCCTAAAATTAAAAAAAGCGTTCACATCCATTGCAATTTTTGGAATCGCTAGAAAGCCCTTGAACCTTAATTTTATTTTATTTGTTTTCCAATGTCTTTTAGAAATCCCTTTAAATATTTGGAAATACTACAAAATACTTTGAAATCCCTTGAATTTTTTTTAAATCTCTTAGAATCCTTCGAAATTCCTTGAAATTCCCAGAAATCTTTTGAAATGTATGAAATCTCCTAAAATTCCTTAACATGTTTCGAAATTTGTGGAAGTTCTATGAAAATCCTTGAAATTCTTTGAAATCCATTGAAGCATTTATATCTCGTAACTCTTTTAGCATTCTGTAATTCGTTTGTGATTTCTCTATTTTTGCATCAATTCTAAAATTATTTTCCTATAATTATTTTCTATAAAGACTTTTCTAGAATTGTGAAAAAGTTATAAGAAATTTATTATAGGAAAATCATTAGAGACCTATACTAAAGTTCCTGTAATATTTTTTCATAAGGGGGGATTACTTTGGAACGTATATTAGTTTTTTTTATGTAAGCAACCAGATTTTCCCAAAACGTAAAAGACTCTTTAAATCATGACATCAATTTTCACGAATCTAGTCAATAATGGTTTGATCTTGAAACTGATTTATTAAATACAGATATGTCAGATTGAGAAGCTAGATATTTTCCATCGTTGAGACAATATCTGACAATAATTATACGTTCTAATGTATCCTCAGAATATTCTTCAGTTACATCATTAACCAAATCATTATTTTTTGTAATCCTGGAAAACATGAGGACTTTTTCTACCCTGGTCTTCACCTTGGTGGTCATCTTTAATTACTTTGGTGAATATGATAAAAATTATAATACATCTATAACTTTGAGTACATTTTTAAACCTCGAACTTGGAAGAACTTTTTTTTTTAACTATTTAAATTAAAAAAGTGCCATAAGCACACGTGCTATATTTTTTCATCTAACATAAAATATACTTACTTGCGGTCACGTCCGGAACATAAGTAAAATTTCGCCAGATAGAGCATAAATTAAAGTATGCTTTCTCATCATAAACTCAAATCCCTATTTTTGAAAATTTTTTCAAAATCGCCGATATCTCGGAAACTAAAATACGATTCTTATTTATGTATTGAATTTATATTAAATTTAGAATGAATGTTATTTTATTTTTATTCTACATTTTGAACATCCGTTTTTAAATATTGCAAGCCTCATACTGTAATAGATCATTACCAAACTTTTAATATGCTAAAATATTAAGATGCATTTTTCAATCATTCTCGAAAAAAAAAATACTTTAAAAAAATCCACACACGTTACATGGACCGCGATGCAGGAGTCTTTCAAGTCCCGGTTAGATCAGGTGGTAGCTTCGAGTCGTAGCAGGAGAGCCTAGGCTCTATTCCTGTTGCCTGCATTTTTTCTATTTTTCTTCATTCTAATTTTTTTAATTGCAATTTACTGTTCAATATACTAAAATTAAGTCCAAGTTTTCATTTTTAGGGTTTTGTAGTCCTGGGCAATAACACTTATAGTTTCGGACGGGTGTCCGTCCATCCGTTTATCATACTTTTTTCCGGGGTGCGGAAGTAGGGAACGCGATGGGAACTGTGGACTGGAGAAGCGAGGGGGAGTAGAGAAAAGGATGGGAAATGATGGGAGGGGGTGGGAAAATAAGGGGACTTAGGAGAGGGGAATTAGTGGGAAGTAAATGGACAATTTGGTGAGTTGGTGGAGGGGGGAAGGGCGGAGGAGTGAAGGGGGATTAAGGGATGGGATGAGAAGTGGGAGGAGGCGAAAGTAGGGTTAGAGGAGAGGAAAGGGGA
>CAKNWT010330971.1:0-15505 GCA_932066315.1 Andricus coriarius | reverse complement strand
TAGGTGCCAAAGTGCCACAAGCACGATCACTCTACGCTCATGGCTTATGCGGGTGGTCACATTGAGTGAGAGACTCAATGTTCAAGTATCAGCTTGCAGACCACCATAACAAACGGATGGCTGTTTCTTGGACGCAATGCGGGCCCCAGGTCATTCCTGTCCCGATTACAAAGCTGTAAATCGGACCGGGAGGGGCCTCGACCCAGGGATCCAGAAGGCCCGTGTTAGCTAGGCTGTTTCACCCTTCTACCATACCGTAATCACGCATACCAGGAGAGCCCGTTTATAGGGTTCCTTTTCCTCTCATCTAGGAGAGCCCGTTTATGGGGATCCTTTCATTCATATCCATACGAATGCAGACCGAGGTCTTTTTTACCCCAAAGCACCGCACGATTAAGCCTCCCCACCAACTACAAGGTGTTACAGCCCCTAGGGGAGGATCTCAGATATAAATCTACAAGCAATATTCCTACAAGTAACGATCGTAGTTTTGTCTGCACCCCTCCTTTTCCGGATTGTAATTTAGCCAAAAGTTCTCTTAAAGTATGGCAAATCGGGTGATTTTTCACAAAAATAAGGAAATAATAGGAAAATAAATTCTTTTAAATAAGATTAATATAAATACCATATTGAATTTAATTTCAAACACTTTAAACTCCTAAGATTAAAAATAGATGTGTTTATAGTTTCCACCAGAAGACGATTCTTGAACTATTCTAGTTATTATGATTATACCATTTAGCCAAATTACTTTCAGAGTTAGCGTAGAAGTATACCAAGGCGGATTCTGGGACCCAGTTCTGTATCAAGCTAAACAACAGTTAAACATTAACTGGTCATTTACATTTTACATTTTCTTTTTATGTTAAAAACCATAAAAAAACGCATAAATGTGATGGTTTCTTGCATTTATCTTGGCAAATACAAAAAATGTCAAGAAAGATTTAAAACCAAGGTGAAGATGAAATCAGAATATATGCATTTTTATTTCTGAAAACTTTTCCACCCTGATTGATAATATCTGAGATAATCGCTGTTGAACTTTAGTAAGTAAAAGAAACTCGTGTCCAGTAATTGTTCGGCACTTCCGTGACTGGCTACAGAAATAATGTTCAGATTCCGCCTTGCAAGAATTTTTCATACAATTTATATCATACTTTACCAATTTTGATGTATTTCTGTAAGTCTGAATATTCAACGTCTATTTCCTGGAAATGATTCTTATTTTATATTTTAATTTTAAAGAAACAGATTAAAAAAAAATTGTGTGTAACAAAGGATTAATTTTTAACTTCCAAAAAAAACGAATTTCCTTTATTATGAAGCCTGTTACAATATAAATAGCAATTTTCATAATTTATAGAATAAAGAAAAAATTTTCAAATTAGCGTCTTTCATTTTTAAATCTTCAAAAATGTTAGGTTTTTAAAATTAGGTTGGACATACGTTCGTTATTTCTTAATTTAGGGAAAAGATTTTGAAGCATGCTATGAATAAATAGGAATTTTTACAATTAATAGATTGAATAACACGTCAAGTCTAAACGTACGGACTTGGCGAGGGAAAGGTGGAGTTGGAAAAGGAAAGGAAGTGTTGGAAAAGGGAAGAAGCTTGACTTATATCCGGATGTATAGACACTACCGTCATTTTCATATCTTCAAAAATTATGAGAAAAGTTTTATAAATTTTGAATCATCCATAATTATAATAGATGGTAGACAATATTTTCGAAAACTCAAGTCGCGTCGGTTGGTCGGCTAGACTGCTTCTCGAGCAGTCTGGTCGCCGCGATTTACAGCCGCCATTGGGGTCCCTACTGGCGCGCATCGGGTTCCGCGCATTAGGAAAGGGCGCTATAAGATCCAATGAGAAGCAGTCATAAAGTGAAATGCGCGATTTGATTCGTGTGACTTCAGTCGCCCATACGGAAACCCAACTTAAAAGTTCTACCACCTTTTTTGTAAATTTTAATTATCGACTGAAATAAATGGATAAAACATGAAATTTTAATACTTTTTTGGGGTTTTGACCACGAAATTAAAATTTGCGGTTATTTTCACTGTCATTCTCCTAATGAGCACGTAAAAATACATGGACGTACTAAGTTTCAAATTAATCGGAGTTATGCGCTTTTCGGAAGTTTACCTCAAACGTTAATGAAATTAAGGCAATTTGATTACATTCTTGCAATATTATAATACCTACAGTTCTGCTCACATATATATATATTTTTTTTTGATTAAATTAATTTAATTGATTACTACATGAATGAATACAATACAATCATCATTTTCCGGGTTTCTTATTACAGTGAGGTCTCACCTATTTCCCCCCCATCGTACACGGTTATTTCCACTTGCGCAGTTCCGACATCTCCCACCACGGTCCCGACGCTCTCCTCCGCGTCAGAGACTGACCAATTAAAAAGAGGATCGAAGAGAGCCCTCCTAGGTTCGAATTGACTATTTTAGCATGACGTCCTGGGAATCCATACAACTTTTTCGAAAAAATATTCCAAACATAAAATTAAGTCAGAAATGTACGAATAGGCATATTTGTCAAATGTAGAATGTGTCTTATCAGTCAGGTTCCATTATTTTGTCGACTGATGACCTTTCAGTGCCACGAAATACAATCAACTGTCCGAAATTTGATGTTGGAGTACCCGATTCTAATCAAATTGTTCTGATACACTAACCTGAAATTATTGGATATTTTATTTTATTTTGTGACACTGAAAGGTCGTCAATCGACCAAAGAATGAGACATGACTGAGAAAATACAATCTACACTTGACTAATATTACGATTCCCACATTTATGACTTACTTTTAGGTTTTGAATATTTTCCGCGAAAAGTCATAAGCAGTTGCGGTCTTATGTGGTAACCTTTCTGGCAACTGACATTTCCACCTATTCTAGCATTCTACACTTTAAAAATATTAACATTCAGACCTTTAGAACTTACTTCTACGCTTAGAATACTTTTTACAAAAAGATGGCTGCACTCCTATGTCAAGAACTGTGCTAACCTTCCTGGCATTTCCACCTATTCTAGCACGGCTGAAACATCATGCTAGAAAACTCACTATTCCGCGCAATATTTTAATCGTTTTTTGATTCTAATTAATTGATTATTAGTTGGATATACGAAATATTATAGTTTTCACGTCGTACGCCAACAAAAACACTTGAAAGACACTGTAATGCTAACGGACTGCGACTTTTTCAACTACGCGAATCGGGGCCGCCTGAACCGTTCCCAAATTGAATGCATGATTTTGCGCAATATCCTCGACTGAGTACTTTCGCACTGCAGCCCTTCCGGGGCGAAAGTCGCAACCGTCTCTCGCCCCTTGAGATCAGAAACTGTATGGGCCAGCACTTCTAGTAATCTCGGGTATATTTATCTGTATTATTATGGATATTATTTATTGATTTCAAATCAACCCGCGATTTTCGGCACGTTTAAAAAATGCAATGTTTTAAAAATGCACAGTTTAAAAAATTGCTTACAGGGGGCGCATCGATACAAGAACGGGACAGCCAATGAATGTCGCTTGATCAAAATATCCTGTCCACTCGCGGTAGAGGTGAGGGCTCCTCTAGCGTGGAAATAAAAGAATCCTTCCATTTCAAGGCCGAGGAAATAAGCGAGACTTCACTGCGTTTTCACATATTCTACATACAACTAAACCACAATGAAATAATCAATTATTTGCACCAGATTTATAAAATTTTATTTTTGAAACATATACAGGATGTCCAGCGACCTTGGAAACTTTGAAATCCTGGACATCTCCTTGAATTTATGACGAGAACCTTGATTAAAATTTTGTTTCTTTTTAAAACAGTTATTTTATTGAAATGCGAAAAATAATTTAAATCTTTTAGTCTATTATAAAAGAAACATCTCATTTAGAAGAAATCTTGCTACTGAAAACTTTTTTATTCATCAAGACATAATTTATCTTTCACTCATTGAAGAATAAATAAATAGACTTTTAGAGATTTTTTTGTAGACCTTACCAATTTTTTTATAGATTGCAATGAACACACTTTAATATTGTGAATAATTCTATACATTTTTAATTTCATCTCCACTAATATAGAATTTTAAAGTATACATTTTTTGTGATATTCAAATTACAAATTATAAAAAATATTAGATGAAAATTTCGATGTTAATTCAGTTTCAGAACTAGAATGACCCCTGGCCATATAATGGATTTCCCAATGGTTTCATTACTCTGTTTTTGAGTGTACGCCAGATTACCAAACATTACTAACCATTTCAAAATATTTAAAATATTTTAAAATATTTTAAAGGATTTTTAACATTTTATACACTAGATTTCAAAGATTCTAAAATATTTTGAAGATTTAAAACGATTTCAAAATGTTTCGAAACATTCGAGAAAATTTGAAAGGATTACACAAAGATTTCAAATAATTCAATGATTCCAACGATTTGAATTATTTTAATGATTTCAAACAAATACGTAAGATTTCACAAATATTTCAAAGATGTTTTACTATTTCAAAAGGTTTCAACAAATTTGAGAAGATTTCCAAAGATTCCAATTATTTCAAACAAACACAAAAGATTTCACAAACAAGCATTAAATAAAGCATTCACAAGTATTTCAAAGATTTTATAAAAATTTCAAAAAATCACACAAAGAATTCAAAGTTTCCAAAGATTTTAAAGATGCCAAGGATTTAAAATATTTTACAACAATTTTAAAAGTTTTTAAAAGGCTTACAGAAATTTGAAGATTTCACAAAGATTTCAACGAATTCACAACAATTTGTGATGATTTCAAAGATTTCACAAAGATTTCAAGGACTTTCAGGACGACTTATGTTCACAACAAATTCAGAATTTGTTTATTTATGTTTCTTCTTTCTTTAAAAATTGCTCGCCAATAAAAAATGAAATGGCTCATTTCTTAAATCTATAACAAACGGTTATTTCATTATTTGATGTAAAAAAGAAGACCTGGAAAATCTTGACTTGCTGACCTGGAAAACCTGGAAAAGACCTTGAATTTCGTTCCTAAGAATCGCTGGAAACCCTGATATAATATTCTTTTCTGATTTAAAATGAAAAAATAACATTTGTCGATAAAAACCCTGGCACATTATTTTCTAGAAATTTTGATTAAACTCGCAGAAACGTGAAAGGTTAATATATTATGTGAAATATCATAATAAAATAATAAGAAAAATGTTTCTCAAGTTTGATGATTTCAACGACACAAGCTTTAAATCGATTTTTTTAAAAGTAAATAAAAGAAGGTGAAATAAATTTAAAAGTGTAAATAATTATTGTTTACATAATTTTCAAGCAGGCGCTTGTAAATACGCTATGTTGGTTAAGGTGACGTAGTACGATCCAGAATCATGTGAATTAGTCTATTGACAAATTTCACAATATTTCCGTATTATTTTTTCAATAAACCCGAAAATGTTACTCAATCGCGTTTCTCTATAAAATTTGCTATTTTTCACATTTTTTATGTTTTCGCGAAGCAATTAGTAGTTTTCGATTATTAACTATAATCAATATATATTTCAACTAAGCGAATTAAAAATGTTCTACTAGTCTTTAATTTTCAATCAAGAGAGATTTTTCAGTCAATCTAGAAAACAAATTTTATCCGAACTGTTGAGTTTTTAAGCCAAAAAGACAGCCTTTTTAAAAAAGAGATGAACTTTCAAATTGATTTTCAACCAAAAAACTCTAAATCTCAACAAAATACATCAATGCTGAACCAAATATACAAATTTGTAACCCATTAGTTGAATTTTTTACTCTAAAAGGCAAATATTTTACCGTAAAACATGAGTTTTAACCAGAAAATTGCATTTTTTAAACGAAAAAAAGCTTTTTATTAAAACAGTTGACCTTTTAACAAAAATTTTGAATTTTTAAGCTTTTTAAAAAGATCGTTAGATTTTGAACCATATAATTAATTTTTGAACCAAATATTAAAATTTTTCACATAAAAAGATTGTTTTTGAACCAGAAGTTTGATAGTAGACTTTGAAACCAAAGAGAGTAAACTTTTAATCAAAAATAGTTGAATTTTCATATAGGATTCTATTCATTTATTTGTTTATTACTTAAGTGGTAAAACAAGAAAAATTAAAGAGACGGGAATGACTGTGAAGTCTGCTATAAATAAATAGGAATTTGTATTTTTTATAAACTGAATCATAATATTTCTAATAAATGAAAAAGAATTCATGTTATTCATACACAGCTCCTAATTTAGATTAAGAGAGCACATTTAAAAAAAAATATGTGAATTAAGCAACTAATTTTTTCTTAGTTAAAACTAATGAGAGTAAACAAATAATTTCTAAAATTTTTAACCAGTTTTTTATTTGAATCATTTTTGTTTTGTTTGAAGTAAACAAATCGTATCAAATAATCATTTTCTTAAATTCAAGAAAGGAACAAAGGTAATGATTTAAATTTGAACAAATTTTCTTTTCTCTAAAGGCAATTTTGCTTTGACTTGAAAAATCGAAATCAAAGAAACAGTTTCTTTTTGAACATAAACTTTCTCTTGGTGATTTTCACTTAATAATGCAGAATTCCATAATTGGTACAAATTCATCGGAATCAATAATGCTTCAATATTATTAAGTAAGAATTTTATTTATCATATGATTGAATATACATAATTTCTCGACATATCTAAATTTCCATAATTATGCCAAATTAAAGAATTGGGATATCTTGGGGACATCCTCGCCAGTTGACATACTTATAAAATTGGGAAATTTACGGCACATCCTCAGTATACCTTGAGAACTGTTCTGAATATTAGAAGACAATCTAAATTTTCACTGTGTATGATAGGGCCGATGAATCTGACTTTTTTTACTTGAGTTCGCAATACATTTTATTTAAAATTTTGATTTACCGCGAAGGTCTAGAGACCAATCGGGGGCTGTTTGACCTACTCCTTTGCCTCCCACTGGTAGCCAAGTCAGTCAATTGGTTCCATTCTGGTGAGCCCTGGTGTTGTATAACCTCGCGATTTTCTCTGTGATCTGCCTGATGGGATTCTAACACTGAAGTATAGATTTTTCCATTTGGTAATGATATATAAACGTGGTTTCTGGATGGATTAACAGCTACATTCCTTCCACTTCCTCTTTTTATCATGCGCTCGTGCAAATGGAAATTTCTAGCCATCAAATATTCACTTCCTGAACGTATTTTAGCGTACTTTGGACCATAATCAAGATTATGTTGATTATAATGCAAGGGTAGCGAGGTGGAAAGTAAAGGTGGTATACATTGGAGTTTTGAAGAAAAACGAGCCTCCGAATCCTCAAGCATAAAAACTTGATAGAAGTTAGGTAACGTTGGCTGAGGCTTCAACCAGTTGGGGAATTTGTTTCCCTTATATACTTTGAGAAGTCCTTTAAAATGAGAATCATCTTCCATATCAACAACAATGTAGTCTGCGGAAACCTCCAATGATCCAATTGCACCTGATTTCATTAAAAAAAGATCATTTATATAGTTCTTTTATACTGGTAACTTAAAATTTACCAATTTTGAATAAATATCAGTCAAAAACGAATGACCACTGTATTCATAAATCAAAAAATTTATTTTCCGAACAAGTTTATGGATGCGATATTTCTAGAAAAACTTGCAAATCACGAGTGCTCCACTGTAGTAGTTGTTAAAAAAGTTCAAGATAGAAAACAACAAAAAGATCAGTTTTCATTATACAGCTTTTGTCTCATTCATTAAGCTTTTAGAAGAAACAGTATTACCCTGGTATCTCTGATTTTTGTTCTTCAAATAATACATAATATGCCTATAAAGATTTTCCAAAAATTATTGAAAATCAGCACATATATAAAATAATATAAATAGTATATTGAAATTAATGTCAATTTCATATATAAGATTATATTTAATATAAAAAACAAGACCATAATATTTAATTCAAGTTTCCTATCAGAATTAAAAGTCATGATGATGAGGTATAAGTTGGCCTCAAAACATATTGATTCCCATTAGTATAAAAATACGGAGAAAGAATAAGGAGAAGATTGAGAGTTTGGTTTGAATGCCTCTTTTCTTTTTCTCCTTTTTTTATATAAATATCTCTAATTAACCAATGACACTCATTTTTGGAAAAATACTTCTGTCGTTTAAAGTATTTTTGTTCAATTCTTTTAAAGAAGTTGAGTTTGTTTCAATGTATGATTTTAAAGACTTTTTTCTACATTCAGGTACATTTTATTATGTATTGTAAAGAATGCCAAGCAATTCAAATAAATTAGGGTGAGCTAAAGAAAATTTTAGTAGTACTGTTCGCTTTGAATAAACATGTGTCATAAAATTATCAATATTACAGAAACCTACTCGTTTGGCTGCTACTGGCAGCGAAGGCAGTCAATGGCTGCATTCTGGTGAGAACAGGTGTAGGATACTCTCCGCGATTTTCCCTGTGATCTGCCTGATGGGGTTCTAACACCGAAGTATAGATATATCCATTTGGTAATAATATATAAATGCAGTTTCTGGATGGGTAGACACCTACATTTTTTTCATTTTCTCTTCTTATCATTCGCTCGTGCAAATGAAAATTTCTAGCTATCAAATGATCACTTCCTGAACGTATTTCCGCGCACTTTGGACCATGATCAAGATTATGTTGATTATAATTTGTGGGTAGCGAGGTGGAAAGTACAGGTGGTAAAAATTTGAGCTTCGACGAAAAACGAGCATCCGATTCCTTGAGTATAAAAACGTTATAGGACTTCGGTAAATCTGGCCGAGGCCTCAACCAGTAGGGTAATTTGTCGGGTTCGTCTTCCTTGAGAAGTCCTTTAAAATGAGAACCATCTTCCATTTCTACAACAAGGTGCTCCGCGGGAACTTCCGGAAATCCACTTGCACCTAAATTATAAATAATTGACACTTATATAGTTCTCATATACTAGTAGCTAAGAATTTAACAATTTTGAACAATCACTATTCAACAGGTTTTTCAATTATATAATCCTAAGAAACTTTGAAATCTAGAGTGCTCAAATGCAGTAGTTATTCAAATGGATTAAGGGACAAAACAGCAAACAGGAAAATTTGCATTATACAGCTTTTCTTTGTTTTTTTATGTTTTTATATAAAACAATGCCCGACAATTTAAGTAAATTCGGATAAACTCAAGAGAATCTGAGTACAATTAATTGGGTTGAATAAGCATGGAATATAAAATTATCAATATTACACACTTTTTTTCATTCTTATCTTTTTTACAATCCTCTCTAGTACCGTTTGAGTTGCGGTCAAGAGGAATGTGTTTATTGGTTATGAAAAGTGAAAAATTGCGTTTTGTGGCACAGAGCTTGAATCGGTAATTTTTTTATTCATTCCTAATTTTGATAACATTCTTCTTACTGTTGATTTCAACACTAACCTATACTCTATACACTCTTCGGGACTGTCGATTGTACCTCATGATTCTACTCACCATACTGCCCGTTCCAGTACTCGTATTGAATTAATGATTATAGACGATATTGGTAAGGTTGTCTCCTACGAACAACATGCTATCCTTTTTCTCTCTAACGACGACTTGATTAACATTACCTTTAAATTTTACTAGAATCTAAATTCAAGACCAACCCAAAGACTGGTGAGGAATCTCTCAAAAATTGATGAAAATACATTCTACGAACATCTAATGACGTCTGATTGGGAAAAAATATTACTAGATACAGATATAAATAATCAAATCGAAGCTCTGACTAATTACCTAGTCACCGTTTTCAACAAATTTTCTCCGCTACATGTTCCTAAAAACTTTAATAAAGCTGCCCCCTGGACAACATCCGAAATTAAAGATCTGATGAGGGACGTGATGGCAAGCGCTGACTTGCAAAAGGAACAAAAAGCAGTATAATACAAGGTCAATTTCGTAAACTAAGGAACCTAGTTCAAACTAAGATTAGAGATGCGTTCAATTAAAAAAAAAAAAAAAAAAAGAGGAAATTTGGCATCTCCTTAGACGTTTACACCTAATTCCGCCCAGGTACGAATCTATAGATAGTAATTTTCCGCTTGATGACCTTTTAAAAACTTTTTTGACATTGCCAGTTCCAGATTCATCATCATTTTCCACTACCCCTCTTAATTCAACATTTAAAGACTCGGACTTCTTTTTCGATGACATCACACCTGAAATACTTTTGGAAAAAACACTTAGAATCAAATCAAATGCCATTGAAAGTGATCAAATATCAATCAAAATGATTAAGCTTGCGCTTCCAATTATCTTTTCTATGCTATTGCATCTCTATAATGCTTTGCTTTAAGTCAGTATCTTCCCAGATATCTGGAAAAAGGCCGTTATATGCCCACTTCCTAAAATTTCTAAACCTACTTCCCCGAAAGACTTCCGGCCAATTTCTTTTTAAGGTGCACTGTCCAAACCACTTGAAAAAATTGTTTACCTGGAACTTTCTACATTTCTTGAATGATCTGAAGCCTTTGACCCGATGCAATCAGGTTCTCGGGCAAAGCATAGCACTCTTACTGCTACCCTTAAAGTAGCGATGGATCTTAAATTAGCAATGGATAATAGGGAAATCACGATTGTTGTTCTGTTTGATTTTTCGAAGGTTTTTGATATGGTCAATCATAAATTACTCCAACAAAAGTTAAAATCTTTTAACGTGTCACACAGAATTATTAATAGTAGTGGTGAGCCATCTGACTGAAGCGAAGTCAAGAGTGGGGTTCCTCAGGGCTCCATTCTGACACCACTCCTCTTCAATTTGTTCACTTCTGACCTTGGAAGTGAACTTCAACGTTGCAAACACCACAAATATGCTGACGACTTTAAAATTTACTTATCGGGACCAATTTCTTCATTAAGTAGATTACTTGTTCTAGTCCAAGAGGATATCTGTCACATAATCCTTTGGGCCTGGAAGAATGGACTTCCACTTAACCCGGGTAAAACTCAGGCAATTGTTGTTGGACCTACTTAATCTCCATCGCTTGAAACACTGGCATCATTTTCACCTCTATATATCGAGAACCTTACCATCCCTTTTTCGGAGGTGGTTAAAGATCTGGGATATTTTCATAAACGTGCATTGTCCTGGATGGAACAGGTACAGAGTATCTCAAGGAAAACATACAGAATTCTACAACAACTATATAGGAATAAGGACTCTTTAACTACCTCCACTCGGATACTTTTGGTTAAGAGTTTAATCTTGCCCCATTTTGACTACAGTTCTTTAGTATATGATGATTTGACCCGCGATTTAAATTTAAAGCTTGTGCAAGCGTTAAATGTCTGCATCAGTTTTATCTACAATTTGCCCAAATACGAACACATAACTCCATTCAGACTTAAGGCTGGTCTGCTTAATGTTGCCAAGGGAAGACAATTTTTATGGGTAACTTGCTCCACACTATTTTTCAGATCAAAGCTCCTGAGTATCTATTCAACCTATTCCGATTTGTAGACAGAGACCTTCCAGCACAGTCTAAGCTTCGTAAAAGACATACAATCCTTAAGATTCCTTTCCACAGAACGTATTCAAAGATCGTTTATAGTAAGGGGTGCCCAGTTATGGAATGAAGTACCATACGATATTAGAAATGCACCTTCCCTGTATCATTTTAAGAATCTCTTTTTTAAATATTTGTACAATACTCCTAACCCAACTCTTGAAATTACTCACTAGTAAACTCTCATATTTAGTTCTTGAACATTTTAACTTCGAACTTCCTTTTGTTTTTATTGAGTTTTGCAATGTATTTCTTTTACACACAGTTTTTCTCTCTTTATTTCTACCTAAACATGCACAAGAGCTACTAATTAATCACCAAATTTTAATTACTACGCATTAATCTCATACCTAATTTGATACGGATTCTGAGGTCGACTCTATTTATTTAGTTTATTTACTTTATAGATTAGATTATAAGATTAATCAAGTATTCTGGCGATCAGTGCTCACACAAATTTATAATGACTCTGTATTATCCTGTTCTTTAGAGGGCTATTTAGCCCCAGGAACTTTTTTTTAATAAATACAAATACAAAATACAAAAATTGGATATAAATTATGACTGTACCCATTTTTTGGACAAACATATCTATTATTACTTGTAGCACAATTGACGATTCGAATAAAAGTTTGTCTGACAAAATCCAGAAGCTTTCGAAAAGTGAAAGTATGCTTAGGATCATACATATATTAGGGTTATTTAAAAAAATTAAAATGGAATATAGTAGCCTATGTTATACCTTTTCAGGCAACAAACTAAGGTAGAGTTAAATATTTTGACTATATTTACGAACAGTTAGTGATAATTATTGTTATTATTATTAAAAATAATTATTACAATAAAGTGTAATATATTTCAAATTATAGTTATTTTTACTAAACCATTCTCAGTTAAGCTTTGAAATTCGATAAATTTCAAGAATCTTAGAATTTGACTGATTTTTGGCCTTAACCAATGAATCACTATAATATATGTGTGACATTTTTTATTATTATTGATTAAACTATTATATTATACTTACATTTAAAGTCACAGAATCCCACGAATGTGAGCAGTAGCAAGCCCGGAATATTCTTCATTATTTTTTTAATCGACACAATAATAGAGAACTGAAATCTTATTCTTCAAGAATTGGGTGTGAATGGTATCTCGACAAATGATTACTGTAAGCATATACTACCTCTTATGATGTATAGCAGATAACAACGCTTTATTTATTCTTCAAAATAAATAGAAGTTTCGAAGTGGAGTTCTTATCAGTGTTTTATTCTAGAAAAAATATTAGTTTGATCATTCTCATAATGGTAAAGCGCTTTATTATTTTTAAGATCTAAAATATTCTAAATATTTAATATTTCACTTTGCGTGAAATGTCATTACCTATTAATTAATCCCTGATCCTGAAAATGAGAGTTCTTTAGATTATTATTAATAGTTGTTTTTAGAAAACGTATAATCATCAAACTTCGAATCTCATCAATCTTTGTTACTGGATTTTTTATCTAAGATATAAATCTACAAGTAATATTCTTTTGTTTATGACACTTCAATCAAAAACTTTTATCATATTACAAAACCCCATGTAAGGAGGCGCCCATAAACTATGTTACTAATGGTGGTCCATTGTAACACCCTACCACCCTAGTTAACACGGAGTAAAATGGATGGTCAAAGTTAGAGGGTGAAAATTTAAAGAGCCAGCCCATTCTTTCAGATGGTCTTAAGAGCCATCCAGAACTTTTTTGACATAGTCGGAGAGGCTCTCATTTTATAAATAGTCTGCCTGTTATCCTTTCGAGATGGTCAATACGATCATCTTGTTTACACTCATTCCGACCATCCACGGAAGAGCAAATGACCCATCGCGGAGGGCCAACC
The DNA here is from genome assembly GCA_932066315.1 of Andricus coriarius. Lineage (NCBI taxonomy): Eukaryota > Metazoa > Arthropoda > Insecta > Hymenoptera > Cynipidae > Andricus > Andricus coriarius. Next base: position 2,056 of record CAKNWT010330971.1, on the reverse strand, counting down.
TTATTAGTTCCTGGTCGCTTGTTTATTTAAAATGATTGAATGTGTAAGTCAAATGTTCACAACAATTAATAAATGTAAAGTGCATTAGAATGTTACGAATAATTGTGAATTCATATTTAGGATAAAGAAGATATTCCTTTCTTAAAAATTAAAATCGATGATTTTCTTTTAAGGAGGAAATCTAATAAATAATTAAATTTCACTTTATAAGTCTTCCTTGTGAGCAAATAATTATTTGTAATCACATTAATCTAATTATTTGCTGCACACAATTGCTCTTCACATTCAATCATTACAAATAATCGCGCAAAACTTAATAATCCGGTTGTGGACGCGATGCATGCAGTGAGAGTTGTCCGATATTTACAACATTCGTGGAACATGAAGTGCATCAGAATTTTCAACGTTAAATTTCATGCTTACAAGGGATTTAGTATAAAGCCGTCACTGGACGTTCAGCTATCAATTTGTTGTCACCGCGTCGTTTTGAACTGAAAACATGCAAAAAATTTCAGCATTCATTGATGATGGAGAAAGTAACGAGATGTGGGATATTGTTTTCTGAATTCACTTCAACGTTTGAAATCTTACAATTCCGTGTGACACCGTGCCGTGTCCTTAGCCTCTCGTGCTCCAAAAAATATATTGTCAATGTGCACTGTTTTTGCATATAAAATTATGTCTCATACGCCTCACTCTCCACAAAGGATAAAAAGTGCTTGCAGAATTCATGTATTTCATATAAATTTGCAGGTGTTATAGGTTCCACTTAATTTTATAATTCCCAGTCTTTTATAAGAGAGAGACTGCAATAAGTAGGAAACGGACAACAAATATCGAAAATGTAGGATAATCGAAACGACCCCCTGAGATGGTCAGGTCGCCTGTCTGAGGAGATCAAGCCGACTACCTGATATGACTAAATCGACCCTCTATGATGAGCGAGTCGACTCTTTATTCCACTGGAGACAATTTGTGAAAATTTCGACTGGTTTTTGAGTCATTACAGATAATAATCAATAAGTGAACTTTGGTTATCGATTGTTTTCGATATATGAAATGGTGCACGTGGTATTTCTCAGGTGCATGCTGTTGTGTTTTATCAAATTTCGTCATGTTTCTGAGAGTACACAAACTTTAAATGGATTTTTTAAAGTGTAAATAAAAGAAGACACAATAAATTAAAAAGTGTAAATATTTATTGTTTACATCATTTTCAAGCAGGCACTTGTAAGTACGTTGGGCTGGTTAAGGTAACGTAGTACGATCCAGGTCCATGTGACTTAGCCGATTTACGAATTTCACAATATTTCCATATTATTTTTTCAATAACCCCGAAAATGTTACTCAATCGCGTTCTTCTATAAATTTTTCTATTTGTCTCATTACATATGTTTTCACGAAGCAATGAGTCGTTTTCAATTTTTACCTATAATCAATCAATATTTCAACTAAGTGAATTAAAAATGTTCTGCTAATCTTTAATGGGTCATACTTTTCTCTAACTGAATTATTAGAATTTCAATACTATGTCTTAACCCTCGCCAATTAAACTCCAATTAACCCGTCGCAATTGAAAAGACGTATTTTCAAGAAGAGTTTAATTTTCAAGCAAGAAAGATTTTTAAGTCAATCCAGAAAAAAAATTCCATCCAAAATGTTGAATTTTTAAGCCAAAAAGACAGCCTTTTTCCAAAAAAGAGTTGAATTTTCAACCAACTAATTAACTTTCCATGAAAAAAGATTAATTTTTAATCAGAAAGATTAATTTTCTACCGAAAAGCACTAACTCTCAACAAAATACATCAATTTCGAACCAAATATACAAACTTGTAACCCATTAGTTGAATTTTAAACAAGAAGATACATTTTTTAACATAAAAGATGAATTTTTCACCGCAAAATATGAGTTTGCAACAAAATACTTGAACGATGAATCTTCATTTTCAACCGATTCATTTTCAACAGTTTTAACCAGATAACTGTATTTTTTAAACGAAAAAACGATTTTTAAGAAGAACCTAGACTTTTTAACAAAACTGTTGAATTTTTAACA